>JACJUY010006779.1:2840-13368 GCA_014220935.1 Platorchestia sp. MABIK
AAACGTTTTTAATTATGTCCCTTTAGTGATTCTTGGGGACCGAATTTTAATTTTCTGTGATCGCATTAAACCCGATATTGACCTGCGTTATTTGCAAGTTATTCAACTTTGAAGTTCTAGGAACTGCATTCATGAAATGGCTTTCCCGCGCAAAAGGAGAGGTTGTTCCAACAATGCCGAATCAATGGCAAAGTTATTGTTTTTGCAATATATGGCGTAATTTAATATTTGCTAATCCTGCGGAGCCTGAGCCCACTTCTAGGATGTTTTAGTTAACACAATAAAGGTTATCACTCAAAAATATTAGCAAGACTGGAATTGTGAAGACTTAAATCAATATGCACTTGACATGTTTCAATATGGCGGGGACCGTAGAACATTAGCAAAACCATAGGAGTGAATACCGTAGATTTATTATCGGAATATTTTTATAACGTTATACTTTTGGGTGATAACCTTTATTGTGTTATTAACTAAAACATCCTAGAAATGGGTTCAGGCTCCGCGGGATTGGCAAATAATAAATTACAAAGTACCCAAGCGTACTCTAACAGCTCTCGCTCAAGCGCAAACTTACTGAAACTACTATGGAAAATGCAAATTTCAAAGTTGAATAACTCAAAATAACGCATCAGCAAGCAGAATGTCATTCATGTAAAACGCTTTTAAATGTGTTCCTTTGGTGATTCTTTGGAACGGAATTGTTAATATCCGTGAAAGGCCTAAAATCAATATTGACCAAACATTATTTATGCTATATCTCAAAAACTAAGCGTATGTAAGCACAATATCATTCATCTAAAATGTCTTTAAATGTCTTCAATTACCTAAATATGACAACAAAATTTTCAAAATCATTGACAACATTAAATACAATATTAACCATTATTTATTTTGTACTGCAATTTTGTTGAGGTGATGTTATAATATTGTTAGCTAGGCTTTAAGACATCAGGAGAGTTCAGTTACCTAGAACTTAATGCCCTTTAATTGATTTTACATGAACTAATATAAAGCATTCATTTCTTTATTTATAAATCATACTAAAAACTGAAGGAAACTTCTATGCTATGGTAAAAAAAAGCAGCTACTCATCCTTAATGCTTGATATTATAGAGCCAAAACCCTTCAAGTCTTGATTGAAGCCCAAAAGACATGTACAGAATTAATTTTTATCTCAAGATTGTCATATTTTGATAAAACTTGGAATATTCAAGCAAAGTCTGATGTATGAAATAGGAAAAATTGTAACGGTCTTCTACATGATTCAAAGGTTAAGGAGAGTGTCTCCCCAGAATGTGGAAAGTGAGGGGAAAAATATATTTTAGCTGCAATCGGAGGTGAATTAATTTAGGTACATCCTGTGAAAATATAACTTGCGTAAGTTTGCTCGTTTGTCCGCAACGGAGATTTTTTCTTTATGTTACACCCAACCTCTGCAGTATCTTCTTCACGGCGCAGCGTTGCTATGTCATCTTCTATGTCTTTATTACTGTATAAGGGTTTCAAGGATCCTAGCTGACCCCCCACAAACAATAACAAAGAAAAATTGCGATTTTTTGTGTATACCTGTTTTGCCTTGTTTTGTAGGATCGGAATGTGGGTTTCAAAATGCGTCTCCTACAGTTTTGAGCTACACTGATTTAGAAGCGTGATTTTGAAGCGTGATTTTGGTGTCATTAGATGCAGAAAAGCGTGAAGAATAAAGGATATTAAAATTGAATTTTGACATTTGTTGCAAAAAAAAGTTGTGACATCACAAATGAAAATTTCTACTCCCAAAAAATTGGAGCCTAGAGAAAATTTAAAAAAATTTTCATTACGACTTTAGAGATTTTCTTTTTAGTATTCCAAAATGTTCACAATATTCCGCATCTGATATCAAAATCATCACTGTAGCTTGAAAACTATAGGAGGAGATGCATTTTGAAACGCCCCCTCAAATTTTGTTTTTTACGAACAAATTGTTTTCTTTGACAAAAATCGCATGTTTTCATAGAAGACAGACAATTCCAAATTGCATTTCCTGTCAGTATACCAAATTTCATTGCTCTAGGTTCAACAATAAAAAAAGGTCCGTAAGAGGGACACTTTCCGCAATCATCTTGGATGTAATGATTTCAAGTCCTATTCTTTACCACTGCTCCATGCTCCATGGTATTTATCTGAGCCAGTGACTTTGATGGTAAAAGGAATGTCAATATTAAATTGAATGTTGTCAATAATTTTCAAAATTTTGTTGCAACATCTAAACAATTGGGAGACATTTTACAAGAATGATATTATGCTTATAAATTCTTAGGTTTTGAGATTTAGCATAAATAACGTTCAGGCAAGAATAGCATCAACGGTAGTTTCAATATGGCTCTAACGGTGTATGGTGGATACGGAACATGCGCAGTCATTTTGGCAAGAAAAACTATCTGTTGGTTTGGCAAAGTTAAATTATTTTATGTTTAATTGGTTAGTTTAAGGGGATCTACTACCCAGGACTTTACCTAAATTACAAAACTTTGCAAATGTCTCTGTGCACATTTCTATTGCATCTAGAGGAACGAAACTGCACGCAGTAAAATCAAATTTTGAACACATTTGCTTCTATAAAATTTTTTGATTTTTGCTAAAAGAAAAAAGGTATCGTGCAAACAAACAAATTTATATAAATTAGCTCAAATCCCTACTGCTTCCGCAATTTTCAACTTAGAGGTTGATTTTGGTCTCATTCGACGCGGAAAGACTCTGGCACCTCAAAAATGAAGCGTTTTTTAAAAATTTTGGATTCAAAATTTTTTGATTAATTTTTTGGTAAAATTAAAATTTTTTTTCAAACAAAATCTGCAATTTTTTACTATAAAATATAATTTAGAGCTCAAATAAAATTTTGCTTCTTTGCGCTGTTTCCATTGCCTTCGCGTGTCTAATGAGACCAAAAGCAAGCTTCTAAGTTGTAAATTGTAGAAGGGACAGCATTTTAAGCTAATTTATATAGTTTTGTATGTCTGCACAATAACTTTTTCTATTGCAAAAATCATATAATTGTATAGAAGAAAATAGATTTAGAATTCAATTTTATATACCGTTAAGCATTTTTGTTTACCTAGTTACAATAGAAATGCAAAAACCTTAAAATTTTGAAAATTTGAAATACTGAGAAATTCTACGAACAAAAAAATTATTATTTTTTTTTCTAATTCGAAATTTTAAAAAATGCTTCATTTTTGAGTGTCGAAGTCTTTCCGCATCGAATGAGACCAAAATCAAGTGTCTAAGTTGAAAATTTCGGACAGAGGAAGGATTTCAAGTAATTTATAAAATTTTGTAGGTTTGCTCAATACATTTTTTCCTTTTGCAAAAATCGAAAAATTTTATAGAAGCAAATGTGTTCAGAATTCAATTTTACGTATCTGTATGCATTTTTGTTCCTCTAGATGCAATAGAAACGTGAACAGTGACATTTGTTAAATTTTTCAAGTTCGGAAAATTTCAGGGTAGTAGATCCTCTTAACTAATCTGACTTTTACCTAACCTATCCTCAGCTATCGATTTGTCAATACCGTATTTCAGATTATTTATGTGTCCGTTTGTTCAAATTTATAAATGACTTTCCTATGACTGCCAAGTTAAATATCTTGAAAACTAAGCATTTGCAAGCACAGTGTCATTTATGTAATATGTCTTCAAATGTACCCTATTACCTAAATAAGGCAAAGAAATTTTCAAAATTGTTGACAACTTCAGATTCAATATTGACCAAAAGAAATAAAAAAAGTATTTAAAAGAGGACTTGTAAAATGTAAAAAAAGGAGGTAAAAGAGCTGGTTTTTAATTTCTGTCCTTCTAAATTAAAAATTGAAGTACTCTAATTACAAGGAAAGAAAAGTAAAAAGTAGGAAATTTAATTTTTGTCAGGTTTATATTTATATTTTGTATCTTCTTATTGGTTTCTTCTTAGATCAGAGCTTGTTACCTTTAATAGAAGATTCAATGAAGCACTTTTTCAAATACATTTTCCACATTATAAACCTTTGTAATAAAACAATTCACCACATATTTGAAGTGTGTGTATGATTATTTTAATTGTAGCTTTATTGCTGATAGCATTAAGTATATGTCAATGAGTACATTATTGCTCTAAAATATGCAATAATTTTTTTTCCAGTCTACAACACTGAGGCCCTATTTGACTGCCGTGCGTCACACCCTGTCGGCTGCCATATGTCTCCACAATTTCAACAGCCAAGTAGTAGAGCGACACAACAAACCTGAGGTGCAGCATGGAATTTATATTTCTTATACCATGTTATTACAGAATGTTCTATGCTGATGATGATAGTGTTATGAGCTGCATTGCTGGATTGGATCAGGAGTGTAATTGTTGAGGATTACTGATGACATGAAAATTTTTCTTGCCTGGAGTAAGTCAGTGACTGGAATAAGGTAATCATATAGAGTGGGTTGTAGTAGCCCACCATGCCTGGAGGTGGTTTTTGATATCCTGGTTATTTCAGTGATGCCATTCAGTGGTAGCTAATGACAAGGATTGGTGGATCCTGTGTAATATATTGAACAAGACTGATTGGTGCACAGGTGCTGAATTCTTACACACTTACGGTGCTGTTGCGAGTGTTTCTGAGGGAATTGTAGGCCGCCACAAAGGACCCAGTGCTGTTGGCCCTTACTTTCAAGTTCACGCAATAGTCATGTTGTGTTAAATTCATATTTTTATATCTAGTCATCAGATCTTTAATCTGGAGCTGAGAAGTGGGAATGAATATATCGGTAAAACAGGTTTCCTTACCTGATGGGTATAAATGTTCAGTTTGAATTATGGGTATTATTTTGTTGGATATATTTAGATAGAAATATTGAGAAGGTGTTCGCATTTAAAAGATAAATATACATGGGAAAGATCATGGAGGTAGTGATTGCTGTATTTTGATAATAACTAGGTTGAATTATTTTTGGGTTTAGTCATTCCTATTAAATTTTGTTTTTTTACTAGTTGTGTATACGAGTTACGTGTGATAGTCTGATGAACAGGACGTATTTTCATTTTTGATGTCTCAAAAAATATTGTGTTCAAATCTATTAATATTGGTATTATTTGACATACATAAAGAGGCTTCCCTGTGATTTGAACATCCCTACACTCAAACACTTGCCAATCCAAATCCATTCCCCCTCAGAGAGTCACAACTACACTCATACCTTGATTTTACGGACAAAAAGGGAGAACCCCTGTCCGATAGTCCCGATTGTCCAAAGCTTTTGACAGATGGAAGATGGACCCATGATATGGTATGGAATATACATCATGGGTGCAAAAAATCAGGCACAACACAGAAAAAAAGTGGTAAAAATTGGAAGCAATGCAATGCAGGTGCTGAAACAGTGTTGTCAACAAGGCTACTGCCTGCCACCTAGCGGTCAGTTTTGGAACCAACGGACTTTGTTCCGTAGTGCGCGTGACTTTCAAATAAAATTGGTAGCTCAAGAATTTGTCCGTAGAATCCAAAATCCGCTAAAATGGGGTCCGTAAAACCGAGGTATGGGTGTATTGTATTTATGGGAATTAGCATTCTCTGGGGGAATATGTGAGGTCCTGGGCTAAAAGGTAGATAGGCCTTCCTTTTGTTGAAATAAAATAAGTTTCTTGTGTTATGGACCATTTTTTTTGGTTTACCACTGTCCTGTTTTTCATGACCTACTACTTCCTTCTTCAAATTTTATCTTGTTTCATAAACTTCCTCTTGACTTAAATGTTTTGATGCACCTTGTGCATAGATTCTGCTTTCCCCTAATTCCATACTAAATGGTGCCTTCCACTTCTTCAAACAATTTTGTTGCAGTTAGGTAGGCTTAAACCAACATCTAATCCAAATATATATGTGATCAAATTTAGAGATGGGCAAGAAATATTAATTGAAAAACCGAATGAAAAATTGTTTCTCAAGGTCTGTGCTTTCATTGTTTATGCAAATTGGTACTTGTTTGTTATCTGCCACTACTTTCTAATTTACCCTTGATTGTCCAAATGGTATAGTTGATTGTCCAAATGGTTGGTTTGGTTCAACTTATAGTTCAATTTGATGTTAATTCAGATGATGAACTATACATAAAAAACTTGGGTGTTAGATTAACAACTACTGACTGATAACAATCAAGACAATTGATTGTCCAAATTAACATCATAGTAAACCCTTTTTCTAATTCAACCTGCATGGATAATCAGTTCCATGAAAACTTAAGAAAAAATGATGCATTTCCAAACAATAAAAAATTCTTTCAAATGTGTGAGCTATGGTGCCCGATTGCTCTGTTGGGATTTTTTTCCTATAAATCAAAATGGGTCTTACTAACAAATATTTCTTTATGGATCTTTTTCATTAATTATTTACTATAAACATGAAGTTTTGTTAGCATGAATCCCTTCAGGGGGATACAACTATTGTATCTATGGGAATTAGCACTCACAGGGAGAAAATGTGTAAGGGCCCTAGCTTAGGGTTAAGTAGGCCTTCTTTTTGTAGAAATAAAGCGTTTTTTGTTATGTTGAGGACCATCTTTTTTGGTTCACTGCTGTCCTGTTTTTTTGGCACCCACCACTTTCTTTAACTTTTATCTTGTCTCATTAACTTCTTTCTCAACTTGCTGTTTCTATGCCCCTTCTGCATACATTCTGCATTCCCTTACCTCCATACAAAATGTAACATTGCTTTTTCCTTTTTTTGATACAGTCTTTTTTTGTGGTGGTTAGGGAGGCTCAAACTAACATATAATCTAATTTTTGTTAGCATGAATTTGATTTTAAAAATCTGTCATGTTCTTGCTCAATGTGACTGAAAATTCTCTAATACATATTCATCTTTGTAGGATGTATGAGGTGTCTTCTATTTCTTCAATTCTAGACAAGTTTTCTTTTTTTGTAATTCAATTCTTTTTCACTTTTACTTTGTAGAATAAGTGATGGTTTTTTACCTTTCAATTGGATAAATGTGTTTAGCTTTGGCAATGCTGAACAGACTGATGCTTTGCGTGAAATTTTCTATGCAAGAATCCTAATTTCATAAATGTTTATAAATTTAGATTTTTAGGTACTATCCCAAACTATTGTCAAGAATATAGAAATTGGTCTCATTATGGCCTGTAAACATTGGCATGCCTAAGTTTCATATACAGAGTCAGGTTATTTATTCCTAGACCAATAATAATTTACTTATTGAATTTCTGAAATGATTACCAGTGCGCTGCATTTCTTTCATAACCTTGTAAGAAGACGGGGCACTAACATTTGCCCATCGTTACATGTAGCAATTTTTATGGCCACACAGTAAGGGAGTAATGAAACTTGTTTTGAAAATGATGATCTATTGTAAAACAGGTGATAAGACATGCAAAGACAAATGACAGGGCTTGGAAACAGTGAAGACAAGTTATCCACTGTAAATAAAGCCCTGAAAACAGGGATGAGACAAAAATAAAAATGAAGGGAAAAAGTAAACCATACCAGTCCTTTTGGATTCTTCAAAATTAAACTTCAGAATCAAATTCAAAGCAGAACAAGTGAATCATGCTGAGAATAAATTCATGATATACAAAGTAAATTCATTGACAAAAAATGAAACAAAGCAACTAAAAAAATGGACTATGAAATGAATATGAATGAAATTAAGCTCAAATCAAATCATTAAGCAACAAATTTAAAGCAGCTACTTAAGAAAATTTTTATTACAACAAGGTCTTGAAATCTAGCAAAACTGAAAAACTTAATCTTTGAACAAAAAAGAAATGAACGAACCAATATACCAAGAGAAAACATCATGCTCAACTTGAAGTAAATCTTATCCCAGAGCCACAAAAAACCATGTACAAGCAAAGCAAAACTGAACAATGAAGCAACACTCACAAAATCAACGTATGATTTTATATGAAAAAATAGCTCTGCAAAGAAATACTACCCTAGTTTTACTGTAACTCTAAGTGTGAGACTGAAAGTGAAAGAAAAACGGTGCATTGAGAAACTATTCTAACACAAAAACATAGCAAAATCAAACTACCAATGAACACTTGAACAACACACATTTAAATTCTTATAACCTCCCTACTTAACATTAAAAATCAGTTGAAAAGACAGGGGCAAACAAAATCTATTTAGACTCATGCAAGCTGGATGTTACAAACTCTCAAGAGACATGTTTGGGGCCACGCCTACAACCTGCTTTCATTACATGTGTTTTCCTTCACCTGACTTGATGTCACTGCCAGGTGGAGGTTCGCTCGAGTAAGGAGCTGGTGATGACGCCGGTGGTGGTGAGCCGCAACGAAAAGGAGCGAGTGCTCATAGAGCCATCCATCAACTCGCTCAGAGTCTCCATTGCGATCAAGCAAGCGGATGACATTGAGAGAATATTGTGCCACAAATTTATGAGGTATGATGCATTCTTCCCCCATTTTACTGTGAGATCAGTGTATGCTATAGGGTAAAAATTTATGAGGTGTCATTCTGATGCATTTTTCCCTCTTTGTGCCATGAGATGATATGCCTAAGATTATAAGGTCAAGTTTGAGTGCATTTTTTGGTCTCAAATTGGAAAATATTTAAATGCTGTTGCTTTATACTTAACGGTTCACTTGGGGAAACATATTTACCATTATTTAGGGTAATTCAAGTTTGTGGTTAAAGTTGGTATTATAGAGATATATGTATTTGTTAGTTGTTTACATGTGAAAGTTATGCATCTGAGATGGCACTGATTTGCAGTACTAATGGCTAGTTTTACTGTACTCCAGCAGATGTTTATGTTGCCAATTATTGCTTGATTTATAATTATTAATTTGTTGGAATAATATGCAGACAATGTGAAATACATGTACTGGATTGTATTTACATACATGCTTAGCCTATAATGCTGGACAAAAATAAGATTAACAATGATAAATAATATTGAACGTCGCACTTCTTAGTTTCAATACACTTTGTCATCTTATTTAATTTGTCTTCAAACCCAAAATTGTTTACTTGACAAGAATTGTTTACTTGACTGTTCAAAAAATGTTGAGTGAATGTATGAACACTGTGTGCTCAAATAGTTCTGTGTAGGTCTAGATGTGTGACCGAACGCTTTGGCAATTTTGCTTGGAGAGCCAAGATTTTTTAGGTATTTGTGCTTAACACCACAATGCTGGCTTGCAAGGAAGGTGGTGCTCATCTTTGAGGGGAGGTGACTAAGGGGGTTGTCCTTCAGTGCTCATGGAGACTTGGCCTTCCTTGGGGATACAGAGGATTTTTGAGCAATTCTCATACTGATTCAAGAGTGTACCTATGGAATCTAACACCTAGCATTCATCAGTGGTTGCCCACTATTGATATCAGCAGCACTTGTTGCAGGAGTTGTTGTGAGCTTAGATTTATAATTAGGCTGGCCTTATCTGCCTGTTCTTTACTCCTCTTTCTACAGCGTGATGGGAAGTGGCATACCCTATAGCCTATTTCTTGCGTAAGTGCGTTTGTTTTTTGTTTTGGATTCTTCCTTCCAGTTTATTCAAATCTTGGAATGTATTAGCTTTTTTGTTCCATTAAGCCAGAGATATACAATAAGGCACGGAATTTCTTGCCCTTATGGGGCACTTAGCAGCCAAAGTTCACGGAGTTTGTGTACAGTTACTATCTAAACAGAACAGAAGTAGAGGTAAGACCTTGAATAAATAATAAAATATTAAAATAGGTTTTCGGGTGGCATGCTTGACCATGTCAAAGCCTAGTACAGTAGGTGTTATGGTAAAATATATTTTTTGAAAATTATACAAGGTTGTAAAAATTTGGCTGGTTTCATACCTTTATTGATTTTAGTAATGTTTCAGACCTTGAAAGCAATGCATTAAAGAAGGTCATGCATTTGTGAGTCATTTAGTTCTGTTTATAAAGCCTACAAGACGTAGAACATTGCAAAAATCAACACTGCTTGCCACTGCCATTTTTCCCATCAATCACTTGTCATAAATCTAAGCATTGGCTGCAAAATTTTCATAAATGTTCTATTTGAATCTTTCTTTTCATTAATCTTTTTCATTTGTGTCCAGATTCCTGATGATGCGAGCAGACAATTTCATCATCCTGAGGCGCAAGCCTGTTGAGGGCTACCACATATCTTTCTTGATCACCAACTTCCACACGGAACAAATGTACAAGCACAAGCTCGTTGACTTCGTCATTCATTTCATGGAGGAGATCGACAAGGAGATCAGCGAGATGAAGCTTTCAGTCAATGCCAGAGCCAGGGAGTGTGCCTTAGAGTACCTCAAGCGGGTCAGTAGCTCCTGCTCTTGATAAGTGCTTGTCAGTAGATCCTGCTCTTGATTAGTGCTTGTCAGTAGCTCGTGCTCTTGATTAGTGCTTGTCTGTAGCTCGTGCTCTTTATTAGTGCTTGTCAGTAGCTCCTGCTCTTTATTAGTGCTTGTCAGTAGCTCCTGCTCTTTATTAGTGCTTGTCAGTAGCTCCTGCTCTTTATTAGTGCTTGTCAGTAGCTCC
>JACJUY010006779.1:45808-66424 GCA_014220935.1 Platorchestia sp. MABIK
AAAATATTCATGAAGTTCGAAATTTGTTCACAGCTTTCATATTGTAGAAGATCGTAGTTGAAATCCCGGTCGACCAGTGTTTTAAAGTTTCCATTTCAGTTTAAGTTTCCATTTCAGACCGGAACTGTAGTCCAAAAGTTACTCAAAGAATCGGCCCTGTCGTCGTCTTCCGATTCCATGGACGCTGGAACTGGAATGCGTGGGGACCCATCCCCGGCCACCAATGCCATGACGGGCGGTGCTGGAATTGTGACAACCAGTGCTACTCTGATGGTACCCTCTGCCCTGAAAACGATGAGAACTGTGATCGTGTATTTTGTTGTGTGCGCCACAAGACGAAATGTTTCCAAGACGACCAGTGTTTTAAAGTAGCTCGTTCCAGATGCCACTTGGGGCGCTGCTGGAATTGTAATCACGAGTGCTTTAATCAAGGCATTCCTTGTGATGATGAAGACGAGAATTGCGAAAACCGAGTTTGTTGTTTCGAGACCACAAAGGAATGCACCGATAACGATCAGTGTTTGAGCATGACGACAGATGATGATGATAGTGATGATTATGGTGACGAATGAACTTAGCTGCTTTGAACTAAAATACTGCAGCTTTTGCATTGAAAGTTGTGTAACATGTTCACTCTTATTCAAATGTGAGCTTGCTCATGACATCGAACAGACTTAGTTTATAATTGACAGTTATACATCCTTTGAATTGGTTTCTGTCTGTAAGTTTCTTGATGCTATTTCTTGACTTTGTTTTAATAATTTATAAATGACTGTGTTAGTGGGATGTATTTTTGATCAACAAGTTTATATCGCACTCTTCATAATTTTTTGAATTCACACATCCCTTTTCATTTTTTTTTGAATTGGGAATTCCTCTCACACTCGTGCACTTCAAAAAATTCATAAGTGTTGTCTGCCTTCCCATTCTCGCAATTTCATGGGGCTGTTTGCTTTTTGTAAGATGCCCTCTTTATAAAGTATACCATTTGACTAAAGTGATATTAAATTAAACCTTTCACTCGAGCTCTAGGTGTTGAAATGAAAAACATTTTGAATAAGATAACATGATTTGATTACGTTCGAGTCACTCAAACTTAATAAAAACGAATAAAGTTTCTGAAAAAGTATTTCAACACCCTAAGCTGAAGTGAAGGGGATTACTTGTTTAGGCAGAGATTCTCGTACATTTTCCACAGTTTTGGCACAAATGTTTAACCACATTGGAAAACACGCAAGAATCTTCCAACAAAACACAGTTTGTATACATTGATTGAGCAATTCCATGTTCGTGATGAATAAAGACAGTGATTCCAATTTTGAGTTGGTCAGCGTTTAAGTTCAGACTAGTTTTTGTTAACTTTTTACGAAGTTATGAAAACGAGATTTTTGAAACGCTAAACCATCTGTTACAATATTTTTAACAATCCAACATCTGGTGTAATTGTAATAATGCATTCTGCAAATACATGAAACAAATTATGAAAAAAATGCATTATTTGTCACGATGAAAGCATTAAAGAAGAAAGTAACATGAATCAATCAGAAATTACAAAACCTTCACATCGTGAACCCTGGAACATCAAAACATTTTGGAAAGGGGTAAACTGTAAAGAAAAACTTGTAAGGGTTCAATTGCAAAAAAATAGAGCAATACTCGGCTTATTTTGACAAGTTAAGTAACAAAAATTTATCTTTCAAGAAGCAAAGAGATTCTACCTGCCATGAATGCTTTCGAATTCAGTAGAACTGGTCGATAATTATTTTTACTGCGTATTTTATAACAGGTAATTGCGTGATAAATGTTTTTCCTGTAGAACACGACTTTTGCTTTTGATTAATAAATTTCTCGAAAACTGTCTTGTTGTTATTTTTCTACTCCCTTGACACATTTCTCTGAGGACATGGATTTTACGAACTTAGTTCAGAAATTTAATGTGTTCGCTTGATTTTCATGAACCATTTATCAAAATGTTTACCAAAGTTTAGTTAGTAATAACAATGAAGTCGGAGAATTACCTCCGTGGTCGTAGCACTAACTTTACCAGCGCAAGTTAATGAAGTTACAAAGAATAGTTTCGAAACGAGGACCAGACAGAGAGATAAATAGCTATCAACTCCATGAATTCGCTCAAGTTCAGGAACAGAGATAGGGCATTTCCCTTATTTATTTCCGTAGACAATTGCTCGTCACCGACGGACGAGCCCACACTAATATAGTTTACTCTGACGCGGGATTTGTTGTATTTGTTAATCATACGCAAATACAATCGGTTGTAAGAATTAAAGAATTCATCCTTTGCCCTTCTATAGTCGTTATGATTCAGATATTACTTTTGACGTTATCAAATATTTTTTATTTCTGTTGATTGTGGGTAAGGAGTTTTTTTGCTGGCGGAGGTTTCGCTTCTCGTGTTCAACAGCGATATTATGCGTCATCCTTGTCAGAGCGCGTGCATGCAGCATTGTCCTTTGATGGTGTTACGCTTCGATGAAACCGACCCGGAGTGGCCGACGTCAATACATTCACTACAATAAATATAATCATTGCAGTTCGAACAACTCTACGAAACTCATGAATTAACATGACTCAAAAGTTGCGATTGAGAGTGAAAGTGTGACTGCGTGTTAGGAAATGATGCACTCAAATGGAGATCGTCATGTGTTGCTTCTGTCTCGTTACGTGGATTAAAATTTCAGACAGAGTTCACAATATTTTTTTATATTGCGTTTTATTTTGTGTTTTACTAGTGTTAGAAGACAGCATCGTTCCGTTACCACGAAATTTTCCAGCCATTGGGCATTCCAGTGAACCCAAAAAGAAACATGGAAAGATATCAGAGTCTTCTATGATGTGAGATCAGGCGCGAAGTCGACGAGTACGCACTCCGAGGGCAGGGCCGTCTGCTGCGTCATTTCTTTTGGTTGCTATGTCGTGTGGGCGTAAGGAAATGTGTCGTCTGGGTAATGTGCGTAGGAAGCGTTGAACTTTTTCTCAAACATTCACCATTGAAAAATCCATCATTTTAGTATCGTTTTTCCTCTGAAATTAAGGTTTTTAAAGAAGTCAATTTTTCTCGCCTTAAATTAAGTGTGAATGTTTTAGCAAATTGGGTGTTCCTGTTAAAAGTTGGCTGATTGAGAAAAAGAAAATTTCGTGTTGGTGATGGATGAACTTGTTAAATCATGTTCATTAAAAAAATTGTTCGAATAGTCACAAAATTTTGCTTTAAGAATTCGAATGGGTATGACACACTAAAAGAAGAATCTCCTCTATACAGATTTCGTCGCTTAACCTGTTAAAAATTGCTGCAGTGATCGCGGTAGGCCTTCAAAACAGAGCGCATCATCTACGTGGCTGACAACGCCGGCGCTTAGCATCAGCTGCGCAAAAAATGTCAGCTGCACGTATTCGTTGTTTGCTATGTAAATGAGCATTTTATCGCTATCGCACGTACAACGTTATTGTTCACCATACCCCAATGGCTTACTGTTGCGCACATGTTCTGCTAGAAATAGGGCAATTTTCTGCAGCTATTCTGCAGCCAAGGCCGCCATTTACGATGCAGAACTGCGATGTGTTGGCCTCACTGCTCTAAATACCTACTTAAATTTCCATTTAACATTTTAGCTGATTATGCAAACATTGTTTCTTGGATTCAAATTGTAATGAAAGCTTCGGATAATCATGGAGAAAAAGAAGTAAGAGGAGAGCCTAAAAAAGTTTTTCCATATTTCGAATCCTAAATTAAAATAATGATTGTTTTCAGGAGGTTAATGGAAAAGTGAGACCTATTTCTCTATCGTGGACTGGAAATCAGCTGTTTTCACGATTTGAAAACGATTTTTAGCCAAGCCACTTTAGATTTTCTGAAAAAGTTGCTTGGTTTTCACCAACAGCTTTTTAAGACTATTTTAAAATCATTTTAGGAGAATACGGCCATACGCTTTCGTACATCTCTCGGCTTAACTTATTTGGATGAGACTGAAGTTCAAATTCCTGCCTGGAATATGTTATAAAAAACTACAGGATGATGAATATAACACGTAAAGTTAAAATATCCATGGAGAAACTTCTGATGTAACAACAGCTGAGCTCGAATAAGTAAAATGGAGGAATGATAAATATAACAAGTTTAGTTAAAACATCGGTGAAGCAGATCTTGGTACAACTATAGCTGAAACCGCGTAAGCTGATGCTCTTTCTAATTGCTGGGCAGTTAATCTAAAAGGAACGTGAAAAATGAGCTTTTCAACAAATACTTCAATTCAGAGTCCTTCGAATGTATTTTGACAAAGCTTCGTGTCATTTGCGATTTTTTTTCATTTCTTCCTAAAATTCTGAAGGCACGGTCGTTGGTACAGTATAAATGTTTAATTAATAGCACCGAAAAGAAGGAGCATTTTCCTTAATGCGTGGCATTTGCTTAGTACAAAGGTCTGCAGTTGAGTCTGATGTTAGCTTTACTTCCATTTTTTATTCCAAGCGGCTGTTCAAGTTGATTCCACAGAATAAGCCCCAAAGATTTACATTAACCAATGAATGAATATTTTTCGCTCATCGTGATAGAAAATATTTGCGTAACTAATACATGCTTTAATCAAACCTTTGTTGTACCATTAGCATCTATGAGACTAAATAAGAACAGTCCCATAACAGTACTGCAAATTGGTATCGCACCCTTTTGTGATATTTCAAAACAGTTTCGGTGTCTGCATCTAAGCACGCAGAAATGACGTTACACTGAAAATGACAAAATTCATAGAAGCATTTTCCTAATCGTGAATGTCATGTGAGACGGACATTGTATTAAATTCATTTTAATTTAGTCAAAGTTATCAAAAAGAGCTGAATCAACAGCAACGAAGCTGTAATGAAATTGTTGCATAACTAGAACAGAGGACAACTGTCCAAGCACAAATTAATCTCCAATTTTGATGAACGACCGGATGAATAAGAAGAAACTACAGCAGTAGAAATATAACTGGAACATAAAAACACCCAAGCTTAGCCAACATGAATATCAGAATTTGAAATCAGGGTAATTGAGATCGGATTTTGAATTTTTTTGTCCAAGTTTTAATAGGACTTGAGAGGCAAATTGATCATACACATCGAGGGGTTAAACGTTGCTAATGAAAATCGTGAATTAAAGCAATTGAATAATTCGCATTTTCCAAGCGTTGTCAAACATTTTGCTGCGTTGGACGACAAATATTGAGATAGATGAAATTTAGCGCAATTCATTGACATCGTAGGTAATATGTTGAAATTCTATCTAGGGTATTTCCAATATTTTCTTCATGGGGTTTATTTATTTTTGTGTTATCAAGAAAAAATGGAAACCGTTGTAATACACCAGTATTAATTATATGAATAAATCAATTATTTCTTCTTGCACTCATACCAATTTAAATTATAATCTAGATCGAAAATATATGTTATAGTAACATTTCTTCTATTATTTACGCACATGAAAAGCATGTTTTCCTGAAGCCTTTTCTTTCATCCCCACTCATTAGTTTTTTACATCATTTAATATTGCCCTCGTTCAATAAGAAACTTCCAAGCCCTTATCAAGCTCTTCCAAACCAACCCAACAAATACCCTTATTTTGTCTCTCATATCATGCAGTATCTCCTGAGCACAAGAGCGGATGAGGCGCTTATGTTGACACGTGTCTCACCAACTCCTCATGTGACCAAATTATTCCAAGTGCATCCGGCCGATAGTGCTCGTGTTCATGTCGCCGCCCAGTGCGTCGCCAATAATTCTGAACCACAACTTGAATTCTTTAATGAACACTTTGGAACAACCATTTGATCAAAATATGGTTTTGGTTGTGGTCTGGAAACCATACGATGGTCTCGTTCAAAAAATCAGGCTATACGGACAATGTATTTTTTCTTTAAATTTGCCAGTTGCTAGACTTCTGAAAATTTGACAGCAATTTGAGAGAACAGCGAAGTGGTGGCACGGTACATAGAACAGCTATCAGAAACATACAAACATTTAATATTAAGCGTTAATCTTTCTTGTTAGCGTACCGGATACTGGTAGTTTATAAAGCATCCAAACTCAACGAAAACGCGTTCAGATGACACTTGTCCGCTTGTCGGTCAACTCATCACAGTACTCTCGTGGTCGTGCGAGAGTGACATACTCTCCACAAAAACTCTCAGTTCACGCCGATGTGAACTTTCTCTTCTTCAAGTCTCTATATTGAATTAGTAAAGTTTAGAAACGTTAGCGTCACAATGCAAGCTGTAAGTCTTCGACTCTGTCTCCTCATTGCAGTGGTGGCAGCACCCATCGCAGGTACAGTATGTAAAGTTACTCATGTTTGTTGACTAGGGAGCTTTGCATTTAATTTCTAATTAAAATTGCCATGATTCTTGGTGACGAGTCAGCAAAAGTGCCCTGAGTGTTTTATTATAGCAGTATTTAGATACATATCGCAACTATTTAACTTGCTGCACATTAATTACTTAGTGTAAATACAAGGAGCTTCAAAATTTAAATATAATCAAATTTCGCCCATAAATTTCGATTTATTTCAGAAAACTAAAAATGAATTTTCTACCATCTCAACCCTACGAAATTGCATGTTATTCACGAGTTGAATGACGAAGAGAATTGCTAATCATAATTACTAAAACACTGGTAATCTGTAAAGTTCTATACCACTGTCTGTCCATTAAAAACAATGTTTTAAAACTAACATCATCCTCAAGCTAAAAACATGCAGAAAAAATTTACAGTCAGACAGTGTGAAAAAATATAGAGCATATACATCACAAAATGTATAACCAAAGCTTAAGCTAAATCAGCCGAAGAAAAAATACTAAAAATTGTTTTTCGAGAAGACTATCATATAATAATTCTGCATGTTCCTTCCTTAGTTAGGTACTTAGTTAGTCCGTCCGTTACACTTTCATTACTTTCATCAATAAATACAAAAACCATTGCAACGTATATGCTACAGCTTGATCATATGCTGGAATTTTTTGGAGCAGGTTATGTTGAAATTTTTCACGGGTCCTGCTGGGATGCGTTAGGTTACGTACTGATGTAACAGAGAAGGTAGGATGAATAACAAAAGTTTAAGAAAGGTTAGGATATGATATTAGAATCTTAGGTTTAAATAGGTTAAATTAAGATAGGTTTGGCTTGAATTTGTGAGGCTAAGATGGGTTATGTTAGGTTAAACGTAGGTTAGGGGAGGTTATGTTGGGTTAGGATAGGTTAAGTTGGGTTAGGATAGGTTAAGTCGTGTTAGGATAGATTAAGTTGGTTAGGATAGGTTAAATTGAATTAGGATAGGTTATGTCTGGTTAGGGTAGGTTATTTTGGAATTATTTCATGGGTCCACCTATGTTTCCAATGATATTGAACGTGGAATTTCCATGGGTCCTGCTGGTACAGAAATAATTTCTTATTATTCCTATCTAATCATCATACTCTGTGATCTAAGTTCCAGAAAAGTTTCAGATGATTACCCAAACGACATGAAGAAACAAATATGTGCAAGAAATTTCTGAAAAACAAACAACAAACACTTAAAAAACGACAAAATACTTATGTACTGAAGCCCATATCCTGTGAAGTTGAAAATTTCAGTCTATGTTTATGCATTTGCTGCAAAAAAAAACAATAAATGCCAAGTGGCATTTATTGCGAGAAATTTGACGCTCCACCGAACCTCAACCTGCAGAAGATCGTTCAAAATCACCAATAAAATAATGAATAGCAAACAAAGTACGGCTTTGTTTGTTCATTGGTTTAATAATTAATTAATCAGAATTAAATGACATATTATGAAAAACTCACAATTATTGCTGCATCTTCGGCAATAAGTCTAGTCAAACTAAGAACCTTGATATAGCAAGATATTGAGTTGGATGCCACTTCCCACGATATATGTTTCAGTGTCTTACTTTGAATTAAAGGGCCAAAAGCAAATTTCAAAAAATAAAATGACGAATAAAAATTCTGAACTCTAAAGATTTTAAACTAATTTTTAGAGCCTTTTGTGTTGGCCTAGTGTCCTACAGTGAACCCTGTTTCTAAATAACGCCACCTTTGGAGGTATTCATACAGGAACTTGAAGATTAGATATATACGTGAAATAAGACCTGAATTTTGAAAGCATTTCGATCTTGTAGCCGACCAGCGAAGCGGTGAATGTTTTTGTAGACTTCGTTAATGGTAATCTTACTTTTAAAACTTTAATTTGTTAGTATTAGAAATCAATTTAATTGTTTTGAAATATTTTTATGGTCATAGAAAATTTCGATTTGCAAAAATATTCTAAGTAATTTATTGAAAAACAACGGTCATTTCTGTCCCTCGGAAAGCGTATTGAGGAATTTTCGATAGCATAAAACATCTACGAGGTTGAAATGTGAACGTTCTTTTCGACTCTCTGAAAGGCAGTTAACGAATGAGACAACAATACCGTCATCTCTTCAAATTTAGAGCCATTAGAAATTATAGATTTTCCAGTAACTTCAATATTGATCTTTGTGTGCTATTTTTTGTGTGCAACACATCACGATCACATTTAATGATAATGCTAAGGCGGGCGATGTACTAGGTAACTTCGACTGTCATCACTGCAGTCTTGCGCTCAGTCATTTTGGGGTGACTCCGCAGAGATGTGATACACTGACCGCAACACTCATGGTACACGATTGTTATGATCTTAATACGTCGTGCCTGTTCTAAATAAAACAATTAAAATAAGCACGAGCAAGTCGGTCTCGATGTCACTGAATGTCACCGCCCTGATGGTTCTTGAGTTATGCTACTACATCCTCGAGAATCACTGTTTATTCAACTCATAAGGAAAAAATGAATCTCAAATGATACTGAGAATCTCAGTTACTCAACTGACACGATGCTTCATTCAAATTATGAGTAATTCTTATTAATTGAGGTTAAACATAAAGAAGTTTGCATAACCCGAGAATAGACCGGATATTGAGGACATATTAGGCGTAACTATCGACTCGGACTCACAAGACATTAACCCTAACTGAGCAGCTCAGTCGCCCTGGGGAGGGCAGAAGCCCAATGATTTCCAGTGGCTTTACAATGAAGGGCTGAAGAGATTTCTCACGTGGAATCCGAATGAAGCCTTGCGAGTAAGAGAAGGGTGCCGCCAGATTGAGGAGCTTGTCGAAGAAACGCGCGGGAATGTTAGTCAGTGTAAGTGGCAATGGAAGAATGATTTTCCACGCCCGACTCCGCTGTTGTTCAGCGTCGCTCGGCAGGAGTCCGTTCTGCCTGTCAAGGAAGGGAGCTCGAGAGTTGTCACGTAAGTCAGACTTTCATTTTTTTTAACTGCCCTCCATTTTAGAAGTAAGACGCATGGATTTATTTCTTCGCTACTGCACAATACTGAAATACTGAACTTATAAGCTGCGAAGGTTTTTATTAAAATTAGCAATTTTTAATTTTCATGAAACGGTTTGCTAAAATCATTCTTTTGCACGACTTCTCTAATACCTCATAATATTTTGCTTTTTTAAGGAATGTGTACAATGATGGAAGCAGTATAGCTGTCAAAATGTGTAAAAATATAATTTTATCACGAAACTGAGTTTAACCGAATTAAAACGCTGTAGCTTTTAAACTATTACTGCGAGAAGGCAGTAATAGATTTCATTTAAAAAAAGAAGTTTTTTTTTGGTTTTCTATTGAACTTTTAAACTGACCATGCACTACCACATTGTATCAACGCTAACAACAAAACGTGGTGCAAAATTCTGCGAAGTGTGGACATCGATGGACGCCCTGACTTTCTCGAATCTCATTTTTTAAATTGGACGACGTCAGATGGGGCAGTATGAAATGTCTTTTCGTTTGCAAAATTCCAGAGATGGAATTCTAAATGATACAAATCGAGTGACCTTACAAACTAAGGAATATTCGACCTGTGTGAAACTGCCCATTAAGGAAATCGAGCCTTGAACCTCCATGGTTTCACGCTCAGTGGGGGCGGTAGCTCATTCTTGTTGAAATCATTCATCAGCATGCTTGTTATTTCACAAAATTTTGGCAACATTTCCGAACATGTTAGTGAAGTTATCGCGTCCATCCAAATAGAATGTTTTAGCAAATTTTCTTATTCATTTTAATTAATATGTTAAATCCTGTGGTGGCCATGTCGACAGTTAAAGAAGAAATCAAATTAAATTATATTTTACGTTTTTAATCAAACTCATTTCAGCTTCTAGCTCTAAAATTTTAAAAACTACAGCGTTTTTTATGATTATTTATGGTTTTTATGGCTTTTTACTGGTTTTACTTCCATTTATTAGCAAATATTCTGTGTAAAAGAACTTCAGAGAACTCTGATTTTTGAATAAAATGAAATTATACCGATAATCGGTAAAATGAAATTTGGTCAAATTTCAATTGGGAGCGGTGAATTTTCAAACAATACTGCTTATTCTTAATACAATATTAAAATCAGCTAGGTTAGATATGTCACTAAAACGAAATTACGAAGTTAAGAAATTGAATTTCTGAATAAGTGACACACTGCAGAAAAGAATTGCTGCAAACTTTTCTATAAAATTAGCAGTTGAAAGGACATCATTTTACCAATATTGCAATTGCATTGACCCAAGTGACCACTTGACATACAGAGGCAAAATCAAAGCAAACTTTATGATTTCTTTAATTTACTGAAGCCATCATTAGATTGATGAAAAACTACAAGAAGTTTAAGATTAGATTGAAATTTTCTGACATGATAAATTATAAAGTACATCGAGCAACCCCCAATTTTTTGAAAACGCAACTTACAATTTAACTGCAAAAAATTTGTTCTCCGAATTTTCTATACCTAAATAGGTTATAAGACTTATATTGGCATTATTTTATTAACTCGTATTTGCAGCATCAAGGAAATCTGTTTTTACTAAGCGCCGTTGGCTTCCAGTTAAATATGAAGTGAAATTCTCTTAAAAGAATGAGAGGTGAGTCATTTTACTCAGGAGTGTAACGAATTTCTTTCACGTGATATTTTATGTCATGAAAAAACAAGCACTCGGCCCATTAGGCAAGAGTTTTCATTTTTTAAATCAAACTTCACATGTTCATACATTTCACTCTACCTTTGAGAAAAGGCTAGTTTGTGCCGAGTACAATTTTTCTCCTTACAGAGAATGAATTATACAAAGTCATGTTCAATTTTTTTCCTTTATCGCAAATTGAACTTGGGGTAACCCTCAGAATTCATATACTTTTCACTTAGTTCTGGGATCCATCTCTCAGCTTATGGTTGAATATCTAAATCCTTGTTACTCTCAAAAATGCCTAACATCCAACCTCTACCGCTCCTCATTCTCATTTAGAAATTATAATGGACCCGAGAACTTTAGAATTGTTACGGGTGTGAAAACTATTAAAAATATATATTCTTATTCAACATTTAAATCACTAATAAAAAAACTTAACTTCTACCATCCCCTATCGCTGGTTTTCAGTTTTCAAATGCTATGTAGTCGGCAATCCTGCTCTTATTCACATCACTAGAATCACCCTCAACAATGGATAAATCCAAAGCTTCCGTTTAACGTCTCAGAATCTCGTTTAGGAGCAATGAGAACCGAAATTTACGAAGCCTAAAAAAGTTTCCGTCGCAGAAATACTGCGGTTATTGATTCATTTCATTCACCAGCATCTGTACGTTCGGTCTCTAATGACATCATTTATTTATTTTCTACTCAGACTGGATGTTGGGGAAAAGGTGTACGTGGCATGTCCCGGCTCCGAAATTGTTGCATTTGGCGATGAAGCGGTCTTGGCCATTTGCGCTTCCGGCAACAAACTAAACATCAATCTTCAGGTAAGCTCACTATCACAAGCTATGCTTTTCATGCTTTTTAGAGTGGCATTTAATTGTATCAACTTAATTGTTTGTTAATTTTTGATGGAATCGATCTGAGGATTTCAAAAGTGAAACGCCAGGTTTCTACTTTATTTTTTGATACTTTTTTGCCTATTTTTGGAACCATTAAACTGATCGAAAAATACAATTTACCACAGGTGTTACAGAGGCAGAATGTTACTTAAGTCTAGTACAATGATCAAATTTACGTATAGCTACCTGTGGGCCCGAACAAGTTCAACGACTTCTAGGGCATCCTACCATCACATTATTCTAAGGTGTACAATAAAGTTTAACCTAATTCACTTAACCTAGTTTCGCATTTGACTGATCAATGAGATAATTAATTCGATATTTGAAGCTTCATTTTACGATATAGGTCATATGGACTATATTCAACAGTATATTTGATAAACGATTTAAGAGTAGACTGAAGATCGGCGATATTACCCGTGGCAAAGTACATCATCAGGATCAGACATGAGGGAGGCAAGATTTGACTTGGTGATCTTACACGACTAATATTCTGATAGGATGTGAGACTCAAGATTTCTTTTGAATACCTTGTAAGAATTACTTTCACGGTTCTCCTCAGGTATTGAGTTCCAAGTTTTAGTTCCAACAAAGAGGATACTGTGTTGCGACCGGGCTTAAGAATAATAAGGAAGCATGAATTTACTTCTATTCAGGGTTAAATGGTCGTGATGACCAGTTTGCGCAGTTAATAATTGTTTCAGGCTATTGTCGCCATCATTTGCTAATGTTTTGTAAATGAAATTACAAATGGAGATTTTGTAAAGATCCGAAAGTTTAAGTATTTGTAAATTTTTGAATGAATCATTTGTGTGAGCATTGTATTCTAGGTTCTTCACCACTCTGATGGCTCTTTTTTGCAGAGTAAAAATTTTATTTGTTTTATTTTTATCAGTTCCGTGCCATGCTTCTATTCCGTATTGCAAGTATGGTGAAATGAGCGTTCGGTAGAGCATTTGTAAAGCTGATTCAGGCAGGAAATGTTTACTTTATTCAGGATTCCGAGGGATTTTGATAATTTAGAACTAAAATGAGCGATGTGCTCTTTGAACGTCAGATGTTTATCTATTACGATGCCCAGAAATTTGCATGAGTTGGTTTCATCAATTTCACCTTCGCCAATTTTAATGAGTGGGAGAGATATATTTTTCTTGTGAGAGAATGTAATATATTTTGTTTTATCGATATTAAGGCGTATTTTATTAGGTTTAAGCCACAATGAAACCTTATGGAGTTCATTATTTATACTCTCCGCGATCATAGTGGGATTTTGGTCCGGAAGGACCATGCACAGAAAGCGTAATGTCATCGGCAAAAAGTTTGAATTTGAAAAATGATGTAGATTTAATAATATCATTGATAAAAATCAGAAATAGGAGAGGCCCAAGAACAGATCCTTGTGGAACTCCATGGCTAATCGTTAGTGGGTCCGATTTTGCGTCGTCAATGACAATGTATTGCTTCCGATTTGTTAGGTATGATCTGAACCAATCATGAGCAACTCCTCGAATGCCATAACAATGTAGTTTCGAGAGTAAAATGTTATGGTCCACACAATCGAATGCTTTTCGAAAGTCAAGAAATACAGAGAAGACAGGCTTTCCTTCATCTAAATTTAAATAAAGGAATTGTAAATGATTTAATATTGCCTGTGTTGTTGATTTTTTACAACGAAAGCCGTATTGTTTATCATAGAGAAATGATTTTTGTTCAAAATACGAGTACACTTTTTTATACACAATTTTCTCGAATACCTTGCTAATAATTGGTAGCACGGAGATAGGTCGATAATTGTTTACACAAGCTTTTCCACCATTTTTAAAGATAGGGGTTACTCTAGCAACTTTGAGGGAGTTCGGGAAAGTGCCTAGAAAAAGAGACTGGTTAGTAATATTGGATTTCAGCGGGGCTACAATATCTGCAATAATTTTAAGTACTTTAGTCGGAAATGTTTGTAACCCATTCGATTTATTTTTCAAGTTGTTTATGCACGCAGTTACATCGGAAGAGTTGGTAGGCGTAAAGAAAAAGGAGTTGTGTTCTCGAAGATGATCCATGCATTCCAGGTTATCAATAGGTTCACTTGGAATACCATCAGCTATAGTTTTCCCTACGTGTACAAAGAAATTGTTGAAGAGATTAGCCATTTCTTTCATTTCATGGTATTTTACATTATCTTGAACAATATATTCAATTTTCTTTTTATCGGTGTTATTCGGTTTACAGCAGGAGTTAAGGAGGCGCCAAGTCTTTTTAACGTCAGCTTTAAATTGAGTAAACCTGAGCGTAAAGTAGCTCTTTTTTGATGTTCTTATCTGATTTGTCACATAGTTTCTGAATCGGTTATATGTTTCTCTAGATATTCGCCCTTCGTAAAGGAGGGCTAGGTACGCTTGACGTTACTTTATATTTATTACGATGTCTCCAGTAATCCAGGGCTTTTGTTTATTTTTCGGGGTAACTGTACGAGTTACAATTGGGCAACATTGATTGTATGCCGTCATTATAGTTTCAGTCAACTTTACAACTGTTTCATCAATGCTCGTGGCATCATTGTGTTGAGGGATGTGCAATGTTGGCATTGATTCTTCTAGAACGATGCGCATTTCTTCTAAATTTGATGCGTTTACTTTACGATATGCGTAAGTTTCAGCCCGTGGTTCGGTGCATGTAATATAGACATTTTTCTTAATAAGAAAAACTGGAAAATGATCCTATAAGTCAGAAGTAAATATTCCAGCAAGAAAATCAGTTGGGTCTGTCATAAAGATTTTGTCAAGCAGTGTTGCACATTCTGAGAATATTCGAGTAGGCTTTGTGATGATCGGAAGGAAGGATTTAGACTGAAAGGCATTTAGGAAATTAGAGATGGGTTCATAGCTTTCATGTTTCAGTAAATCATAATTTAAGTCACCGCATATTATTATGTCATTGTATAAGGACCTGTTGAACTGAGAAATAATACGATTTAGCTCATCCAGGAAGGATATAGGACAGGCTGTAGGAGGCCTATACACCGTTCCAAGCACAATTCGTTTCCCATCTCTAGACAGTTCTACGAAGAGTGATTCTATATGATCCCGATTCATTGTTGCACTTGCTATGGTTCTCGAGTCTATGTGGTTAGATATATATGTACTGATGCCTCCGCCTCGCTTGTTTTTTCGGAGTGAATGGTAACTATGATAATTTTCAAATCTAATCATGTCTTTGGTTGAGTCATCTAGCCAGCTTTCGGTGAAGCTAATCACGTCTAGGTTATACTTAAGTTCAGTAATAGTACATTGTATCTCTTCCAATTTTGGATAGAGTGACCTGCAGTTCCAACACAGGAGTGAGAAATCCTGGCGAGTTATTCGTTCAGTTTCATTGAATTTTGATATATTAGTATACCTACACCCTTGAGAGTCGTTTAGGTTTGGATATATTCTGTTCAAATGATTGAGATCTGGGTCAATATCTTCGAATACATCAGTGTGATCAGTCATTTAAAATTAGTAAGCAGTAAGTAGTATTCATCTCAAAAAACGAAATGCAGAGTCGAAATTAAAAGGATATTCGTGTCTAAAAACTAGCTTAGGAGGTATGAGAGAAATGAGTAAAAAATCTAGTGCGATTTCGTGAGTACACACATACTCACTCCATGAGCGAATAATATTGGAGTTCAATATCACAACACTGGCTGGTGCGAACAAATTGCTGAGGGCGTTGTCACAAAGTTTACTTACAACAGGTAATAAGTTTTTTAACAATTTTGAGGACAATGACATAATCAGTTAACATGGTTTACAAGTAATAATACCTTTAGTGGTAAAAAAATTTCATACAAATAAATTAGGAAAGCGAACACGGTGGAAATCTAAGTTCTATGATAACATTGGTAGGGAAAAATTGCTGATGTCGTTGTTACAAAGTTCACAAACAGCTGTCATAAATGTTTACATACATCTGTTATACATTTGCTATACAAGATCCGATCGTGGGTCCCAAACGCTGTCAAAAAAAAAGCGTAGCATTGAACGTAGTTTAAATATTGAAGAGACGCTGTGTTATCATTATTTCATCTAATTTCAACAGCCACATTTTACTGCATGGAATTTTATTTTCTGCCTCTTTCTCCCGTGATCTGCGCACTAAAAACATATATTATTCACAGGTTGTGGGAAAAGACAAACGTTTCTCACAGATTATTGTGTCTGTTAAAGCAAGTGCTCAAATTTCTGGTCGCCTAACTGAAACCGACACTTCTTTGATCTATTGAAGATTGTTGAAGACATTCAAACCAATAAGGATTAAAAGATAAACAAGAAAACTTTACTAATAATTACTACTGTACATCAAATTCATTGCACTTCCATTATCGTGCCTCAACTGAACTGTAATAATAAAATAAAATAAAAACATGTTATTGATGTGATATTGTCTATAAAATACTGTGCGCATTACAACATGTAAAAAATGTCAAAAATCTCTACCGAATTTTCTTACCGCAGTAACTTTTAAAATTGCGTCACAGCTTTACCGCTAAATCATTTGGAAGAAGTTCTCAGTCAATACAAAAAAAGTATTTATATAAGTTTTTCGTATGAAAATCGAAACACTTTCCAAACAAAACTTAAGAACTATTCCCGACAGGGATTTCATATTAATTACAGAACATTTATTGTAGTTAATCACAATAAAAATATTACTGATTCCTAAAATTTTTATTTTTTACCAATGACAAGTAGTAGTTCAACATGCAAAAATTCGTTCTGAATTGAACAGAATCCTGCACACATAAATAAAATACAGCGTACTTGAGTATAAAAGAATTTGATGAGTAATTGAATCTTGTGTAAATGATGGCGAGTGAAAATTATAGAAACCAAACATAAATGATGTTCAATTTCACTAACACTTTTTTCTGGACAACAGGATTACGATATGTCCCAGCTTGGATGTGCCAGCGCTCCTAAAGAGAACATAGTGACCAAGATTCCGGGACCTGGGAGGGAGATGCAGAGCGAGATCGGATTCCCAATAGGCGGATATGGATTTTATCCTTTGGTGAGCTCCTCTAACAAAAACATCTTGACACACCTCGAATAAAAAAGGCGTAAGAAACAAATGAATTGGTATGGCTTTGCCCTTTTGTGGCTCAAATTTCCGCATGTATATATAAGGTTTGTGGCTCAATTTATAAGGTTTCTGATTCAATTTGTGAGGTTTTGGGCCTCAATTTCTAAGATTTTAGAATCAATGTATAAAATTCGCACACTTTGAAACAGCTTATTTTTCAAATCATCTCACGATTCCATGTGTATGATTGTAAGAAAATATGTTAATTTCGTAATTTCAGCTGATATCACATTATTCACATTAGTATATCATTCCTAAAGTTTCCTGAGATAGACTATTTAGTTGGAAGCCTGCGACGAAAGCATTACTTTACACTGTAACATAACTGCAAGACGAACATAAAAACCTCCATGAACAAATTCTTAACAATACGCCAGCAAATCGTCTGGTAAGGTCTTGACCACTACGACACCAGTGGTCAAGATCAAGAACCGGTATTCAAGATCAAGATCTTGTGCTCAAGCTCTAGTCACAACGCAATTACTATTTAGAAAATAATTGATGAACGTGGTTTCAAACTGCACCTGATGCATTTATTTGTTGCAACATTCTACAGTAGGATCGAAGTTACATCCACTCTTTACGCGCACGCAACTTCTGTCAGAACACACAGCTCTGTTCTCGTTGGTTCATCCATACATTCCGCTGTGATTGCCTAATTTATTCCTAAATATAGAGTTTGGCAACATGTTTGTTCCCAACACTTCCCCTTCACGACGCGTGTAGAGTACGACCACGGACAACATGCAGGAATTATGTTACTCTGAAAACATTACTCCAAATTTAATATAAGAATAAAAATGATAAATAGTAATGGCAAAACCAATTCAAAACCTTCCTGTACCTCTTTTTCGGTGGTTACTGATGATATTGTGATTATTTTTAAGACTGTGCAACATCATAGGCACTCGACCTTCTTAAACCGAGAAAGTTAAGGGACTCTGAAAAAAAAAATCAATACCCACTTATTATAAAATACTTCTTCTACACAATAATATCTTTGAAAATCATAATCATGCATGAATCATGTCCAGTAACAAAAACACTCTCATTTTTCGAAATTGCACAATTTCTCGGGTAGCGCACTCTCAGTATAAATAAAATCACAAACGCATTGAATAAAAACATTTACTCTTGGCATTCAGACCAGCTGGTTTCGACTAAAATAATGTCATTCTCAATGATCGAATACCATCTGTAAACAGAAAAAACATACATACCGTTTATTCAAAGTAGAGAAATATATTGCAGTCACATGTAAAGAAATTCTAAGATATAGTGAATAGAGGAGCGGCAGATTGGTCAATATTTAAAACAGGCCAAAGTTTAAAAATGTACAATGGTTCTAAAATTTGAAAATCAGTATTGGAAGTACAATCTAAAATTTTAAAATGATTCAGAGATAGAGGATGGTTGGTGTTGTCACAGTGCTGTCTAGGGGATGAATGAGGTGCGACTGAAATAGGGAGTTTGGTTCGGAAAGATTTGCCCAGATNTCGGAGTCGCTTTTCTGAATGTGTGTGGAGTCGGAGTCGCATTTCCGAATGTGGTGGAGTCGGAGTCGGAGTCGGAGTCGTTCATTCAGATGTGGTGGAGTCGAGGTTGGAGTCGCTATTTTTTGGTGTCTTCGATTCGAATTTTTGCAAAAATTATTCATAATTGTTTAAAACAGGAAGTAAACAAAACAGAGTTAAAATACTTTACTGAAAAGCTCCGAAAATACACAATTTTTTTTTTATTATTTTGTTCGAGGTTCGAAACAGCGTATTTATTCCTATCACTTAAAACGATCAATGGTCATTGTGGGTTTGCACACATATGTATGTGATACCCACAATTGTGAGATATAATTTTCGTACTGGAGCAATAATGCATATATTACAGTGAAAAAGCCGGAATTAGTAATTGAAAGCAACGCAAATTCACTCTGTTTGTTTCTGTTTCTCTCATTCCCCCTTCAATTAATACATAGGATCTAGAAACTAGTCGTTAATGTGTTGCAAGTTACTTGCAAAACAGCTCAGCTGATGTAATACATTGTACTCACATCAAGGATGGTAACTCTGTGCGCTCTTACTGTGTCTATATTCTTTACCAGTGATTCCTTAAAACGATTTTTGCTAGTCTTTCTTTTGATGCTGCTTTGGTGTAATGATTGATAATGACTAGTCTTTGCAGTAACCAAAAGTTGTGTTGTGATCATAAATATTTCTAGTCTCTAGGTTATGATATATTGATAATGACTAGTCTGCCAAAAACCTGTAGCTAAGGTCTAATACAGAAAGAGTTCTAGTTTTCAGATTACGTAATGGCTATTGAAAATGAAAATTCAATTATCTTATTTCATGTTAATGACTCTAATGTTAGTTGATTTTTTCAGCTATATGTAGTACCTATGTACTTCAAATTTATTTCTTGATTTTGTCTACCTCCTTGTCTTTAGGCCAAGTTAACATGCATTAATAATGAAACATTCTGCTCATTTCTTAAGTTGTTCCTTGAAATTTGTTTGGTTCTTCAAGAGTTATATTGTATTTTACCATTTCATTTTCATGTTTTATTTCTATCTTCTGATCACTCCCAAGTTTCTAAGTAAGCATACGCTGAAATGGAAATTTTCATAATTGTGTTTTCACAATTTCAAAAGCTGATATAGTGTCTGTTTCTCAGCATTATATAATTAATGACTTTTCTTAAGAAAGTATTAGAAATTTTGTAAGGTAATCAAAATCGGTATTGGGACACTTGAAAAAATAAAATGCAATATGAAAGAGCTGCAATGAAAATAATATCACAACTCTAGCAAATACTTCACTTAGTTACACTCATATTGTGACTGAAAGCAATACACTATCTCTCCTGCAATGATTGTTGCATTTATGCGATCTTACAAATTTTCTTGCTGAAAACGTTCCAAAAAGCACCAAAAATACAAAATGGAAAGAACATGGGCGTTTATTAAAATAAGAAAGTGTTAAATGCATGGTAAAAAGTCAAACGAGAATAAAAAACAGTATCATATTACACACAGAGAAGCTAAAAGTGGCTTTTATTCGTAAACAAAATGTTCCGAAAATGTCAGGCCCCTGCAAAGAAAGCAGAACAACTTTGGCCTATTATAGCCGAGGTATAAAATTGTTTGAGCAACAATATGTCACCTTTTTTGCATTGTTACCCTGCATAGTGCAGATGAAGAGAAGAAAAGGCGGTGTGCAAATCTTGCCAACCTTATCTACATGAATGATATAGCATAAGTTTGGGGATTTTGAACATGGTAATTGAATCAACTATTGTAATTTCGTTGAATCGAAGCATACTTAGGAATAGAAAAAACTGTTACCACTTACCTATGCTCATCAGGGGATGCACTGCCTACTTTGCCTACTCAGAAGACACCTGTCAGGAATGTATATGTATACATGTATATAAAAGTGTATACGACCTGTCATAAATGACGTGATTCGATATTGTCGTTAATTGAACAAATCTTCCAGATGTGGATAACAAATAATAAATCCATCCTGATAGTAGCCACGATTAAAATATTCTTGTGCTTGTGC
>JACJUY010006779.1:71582-85260 GCA_014220935.1 Platorchestia sp. MABIK
TACACCTTAGAATAATGTGATGGTAGGATGCCCTAGAAGTCGCTGAACTTGTTCGGGCCCACAGGTAGCCATACTCAAGTTTGACCATTGTACTAGCCTTAATAAGGCATCGTCAAGAACTCACGCCATAAGTCTCATTCCAAGCTTCGTTCAGAGCACTTCCCTCTTCTAGTCTGCTCCGTTTATCAAACTAGCTTCCTAAATTTTACTATGAACTGCTAAAAATTTCTGTTTGTAATTACTTAGTATAGATGACATACTCTGACTTTGTACGTTCAGGTTTAGTAAGTTTTGTCTTATGTTTTTTTGCAGAAAAACCTTGATGATGATCACAGTAGAAGGTCGAAACGTCGTTTTTTACTTAGTATGTTCATATTTTAACTCTCGAGTTGTCCTTTTTAAGATTTCCGATGAACTAAAATGTGATTTTAGAAAAGTGGAGAAATTGTAAAAAACTAATGTGAAATTAAATGCCGATATTAAATTCTTTTATTTTATATAGTAACACAGAAAATTGTCGGTACGGTCAAGAAACAAGGACCATGACTGATATCGAAAAAAATGAGCGTGGGACGAATTTCACTGCTTGTATCATCAATTACCCAAATCGGGTAAAGTAGGCAGAAAGCTGTGGGATTTTACATCCAGCAATAGAGCCAAAATACACAAGTTTTAAAAAAGTTTCATGGATAAAAAAAATGATTAGTAAGCGATTAGATCGACTTTTCAACGAAAAACAGCTTTTATTCTACCTTGCAACAATTCGATAAGAGTTCTGCAGCTCTATGGCCATAATTGAAATAACCTGTAGTTCGAAACACTCCTTGTTGGAGGATGGGGAGATGAGTCACGTAGGTTTCTCTCAATCTCATCTTATAATTTCTTAGTGAAATTCAAATCTTTAGTATAAAGGGGTCTATCCATGAGCTGAAAAGTTTTTTCGTTTGGTGTGAATCAATCTTTAACATTTTTGGCCCTGTGGATGCGAGCATTGTAGTCAATAAAGATCACGTTGCCATCAGGAAAAAAAAACTTCATGGGACGATGAACGTGTCAGAAACTACTTTCAAATTGTGCCTAGAGTTCGTTTTATTATTGCTTAAAGTGTCTGATCCATGCCCACTCATCAATAGGCCCAAAGCATTGCAATGCCTCCACATGCTCGGAAACTTGAAGCGATGCAGGATGGATTCATAGCTTCACGTGGCTGTACCCATATTCTATCACGCCTGTTGTTCTGAAAGAGTCAGGACTCATCAGACCACACTACATGCTTCAATCCTCAGTAGTCCAATTTGGTGTTCTCGAGCAAAAAACAAAAGTTTTTCCCGAATTCCTGTTTGTATTAGTCGCTTTTTGGTGGATTCGCATTTGCCTAAATTCATTTCCTTTTACTGTCGACGCACAGTCTTTAGAGCAATTTTTTTCGACCTTCAAAAAGCTTGCTAGTTATCGCTTGCAAGAATGAGCGATGATTTTTTTTCGCCAATCTTTTCAAAGAGCGTCTGTCTCTATCATCCAAACTGTTAGGCAGTTGCAATTTCCACGGGATGAGCAAAGAACGGCGTCTGGTTTCCTGCGTAGTACTGTTCTCTGTATCTTACTGATGTTTGTACAACAGTTACTATAGAGATTCCGAGTTAGTTTTCCCTAGTTTTCCCCTCTAATGAAGACCAAAGATTGGCCCTTTATCAATTGCTGACAAGTCCTTTTCTCGATTCTTCATTTATCCGATATAAATGATAACTTAAAATTTCGTTCTTTTACTGAACGCGCTGAAATAGAACAATGTAAAATATACAGAGTACGTAAAAAGTGCAATGTGCGTTTTTTTTAGCCATTTGGTGTATATAGTCATTCAGATTTTCACTCATTGGCAACAGCGTGAAATAGACGCAATTGAAAAAGAAACAATTAAATATGAAAACATGTGCGTGCAGAACACATGTTAAAAATGCAGGTTCAGTAATTTTACACTTTTCAAGTATTTATACAAGGGCACTCGTAAATAGGTAAATTTAAACATGAAAACGGCAACTGCGTGGGTTCAAAAAGAATTGAGAATCATTTCACGGCGGTGGGAATTTTACAATTTTTACTTTCAATGGGACTCCATCTCAGGAGCAGTTGAAACTCTGTCTCAAAAAATAATTTTCTTCCTCTAGTTGGTTTTGCTTTTAGCGTTATAACGTGGCCTACATTTCATTTTACTGCTTGGTTCATTAACCTGTAGTTAATTTGTGCAATACTTGAAAATTTATTGATGGGAAGAAATTTACTCTTGAGTGGAGACTCATGAGTAAACGGGCAGTAGATTTATAAGTTAATTTGTTTGAGCCTTTATTGTGTATCGATCGCTAACTCAAGAGGAATAGTAGACCAGTTTGCGAAGCTATGCTCTCGCAAAGATCAACTTCGGTTAATTAGGTCTGATATCGCTTTCTGTATTTAGCATTGCTCTATTTTTCTGTAAATTTGAAAATAATTCGTTTAGGTCTGCACAAATTTAATAGGCAATTTCAGAAATCTAATTTTAGTATGGAGAATGAACTACAAGCATAATGATGTTAGTCAAAATAGAAGCCTTGAGAGTCCATGCATCTTTGCTTTCGGCCAACTAAATTGTTTCTTTCTCGTTGATAGAAACGTGTTGGGTGTAGTGTGTAAGGGCTGTTGTTTGCTACTTCGGCTATTGAGTTCCATTGCGGCAAGTGAAGTAGCGGTCTTAATTATACTTCTCCTCCGGTAGGTATCGACGTAGATCGGAAGAGATCGGGTTTAGATCGAAAGTTTTAGCCTTCAAAAATGCGCTTAAACTCCTAAATGATGGTAGTCAGAGGGTGAGAGGTCATGAGCATATAGAGGATGTGGTGAAATCTCGTATTCCATGTCAGCGAGTTTTTGCAATGCCTTTCTTGTAACACGTACTGCGCATAATCGTGCAGCAGAATTGAGCCACACCAATTCGTCAATGCAAGTCTCATTTTGCGAGCTATTATGCAAATCAACGAGTTGATTGTTGTAAATCTATGCTGTTATGTTCTGATTGACTTCCACAACGCTTCAAAGGACGACACTAATCGCAGACCACCTGACGTTCAAAATAATCTTTTGATGATTTGATGAGAAATGTTTGGGGAACTCATCATGATCAAACTACTGATCTGATCGTTAACGGTTATCATAAGAAATCCGCTTTGCCTCATGAGCGACTATTTGGTCAAGAAGATGATTTCCCTCACACAGAGAGCGCATTGCGTGTTCTTCAAAACGCCTTCATTTTTGTACTCTATCGAGCTCATGCAGTTTCCTTCTATCCAGCCTTTTTACCTCCCCCTTCGTCTGTAAATGTAGTGAGACTGTCACCGTACTGATTTCGTCAGAGGCGTTCTACTGGCGCTTTTACGAGGATGCTTGTCCACCGTGCTCTACCCACTTCATCGTAAAGGAACAATCTTTTTCAACGAAAAACAGTTTATTTCCGATAGAAATCAAACATATCACTGGTTAAAAGCTCTCTTTAGCCGTAAAAATTTTTTGAAATTACTTTCTTATTGTCCTATACAGTTGTAGTGCCTTATTCCGACGCTTTTCTGATACTGACAGCTGTTTGAGGAGCAATGTGTCCAAGCTTGAACTCCTGCAAAAAGAGTAATCAAAGTTATTCTTCTGATACTCATAATTAATCACTTTTATGCTCTAAGAATATTTTTTGCTTCAATTAAGTTAAGAATTATTGAAGAAAACACATTAATTATTACCCATTCCAAATTCACGTAATATGTTATGAAATTACTGTATTTTGCGAAAATGATTCTTTCATGGTACAGCACAAATATCGGCATATACATATCTTTGTATCCACCTAGAAACAAGACTTAAAGTGTGTTATGATTACCTGTCTTTTAACACGAGCCAACCCCCTTCACTCCTTTGTTCATCGTCAGCTCGAACAATAATTTAAGTAATTAATGATCTGTTAGTTTGTTTGTCATCCCAATAACATTTTCTTGCCTAAGCAAGCTTCTTTCTCAGAATGCGGTCAAAGCCTCCAGATGTGTATATAAGTTAGGACGTTCTATATTAAAGACATTCAAAATATTAACTAAAAGACTGAAATAGACGGAGTTATTTTTAGCTTTGTTAAATGTGTTCAGCGTGCAATTTCATCCAAATATCGTCATCTTGTTAGGGAATAAACAAAAATTACCTAAGAGAATTCTCAAACACCAGGATGGTTTAATTTAGCTGGACGATATTCTCGAACAATGTTTTTGGTTGGCCAAGCTAAGTGGCTGCTTAGTGCTGGCTAAATACTATTCATTAAAACATTCTGTTATTAAATTACTCTGGTTGGAGAACTTGATTCAAAATACTTTCAGAAGTTATTTCAATTGAGCAACCGATGTTGGCGATTTAGAGTAGATGGGTTTGTTAGGTTGGGTGGTTTGTTGGATTTGGGGCTTTTGTTGAGTTGAGAGGAATTGTTGAGTTGGGGGTTTTGATGGGATAAATAATTTGCTGGGTTGGTGAGTTTTGTTGGGTTGCGGGGTTTTGTTGGGATTGGTGGTTTTGTTGGGTTGTGGATTTTATTGAGTTAGAAAGTTTTGCTGAGTTGGAGGGTTTTGTTGGGCCGGTGGGTTCTGTTGGTTCGGGGATTTTGTTGGGTTGTGTGGTTTTGTTGAAACAAGGGAATTTTACTGGGTTGAAGGTGCGTTGATCTTAAGGAATTTTTAGTTTGGGGTTTTTACTGGTTTGGTGTTGTGTTGAATTTGGTCGTATTGTCGGGTTCAGGCGTTTCGTTCAATTAAGAGATTTTTGGTTTCGGAAGCTGTATTGGGTTGAGGCCATGTTGAATTGGGGTTGTGTTATGTTTGAGTTTTGTTAGGCAGACTTGTTTGGATGAGTGGTTAGGTTGTGTAGCTGTATTGAATTGATGTTGTGAGGTGGTTGAGGTCGGTTGGGGATTGGGCGTTATATTTTCCCGGACAAATAGAAAGATTAGCCCGTTGCTTCATAAAATAAAGAATCAAATATTCATTTGTTTTAAATCGCCTGTTTATTGTATGTCGTGGCGCTGAAAAGAAGTTGGAGATTGTGGAAGCTTGAACTTAACGGGATTAACTTGAAGAGGACTTTTTTCCTTAATCCACTGGAAGTAGATATCACGATATTAAGCGATTCAGATTACGATGTGAGGAAAATCATGTTACGATGTTAGAAAATTCACCGATAAGAAATTATAGTTACAGAGCGAGGAATAAATGACTGATGTGTTTATAGCACGTGGAGTTTTTGGTCGTCATTCGTTCTGCTGAACAAGTACGTTTAAACACTGAGAAAGCATAAGGACTCAGATACCAGCAAATTAAATACCCCAGCATACGGACGCAGTTCACTGGGTTAGGTTAGCAAGACATTATGCCCTTCATCACAAGGAATCCAATCGAAGAAACTAATGGCTAGTCAGCGAGGTCTGCTCTACAAAAAACTTGACGTTCAAGTAATAGTCAAAATATAAGAGTTCTGAGCAGAAAAGAGGAAAAAAGAATTAACGACCGCATAACTTCACAGCCAAAATATGGCCTGCTTTTCTAAAATGACCAGCTAACTGAGGCACACAGAGTTATACATGTAAGTAGCTCTTGGTCCTAAGAAAAATCGGATCAACATACGAGAGCAAGATGTTGGTGTGATAGCTGAACATCATGTCACGCTGCCTTAACGTCTCTCCTTACTGATGTGAAGAGAGTGTCAAGAACCGAAGAGGAGATTTAAATTCATAATAGGGAAAGTATAAAGAAGTGGCAAAATTAGAGAGGAAAGATACGCAGGAAGAGAGAAATAAGAGAGAGATCTTCCTACACTGCATTTTCTTGATCAAAATGGGGTTAAAAACGATTTACTGAAAGATTCAATTATGTTATTCAAATTAAACGAGTAACAAAAAACCTTATGAATGAGAGCGCGCAGCTTAGCATAACCAAATAAATACTAAGAGACTCCAGAGTAATCGACACATTACCTGGGCACAACCCAAAATGGAAGTTGGAAACGTAACATTTTGATTCCCATATTATAATTTAATCACCAGGCACATTCTACAATGAAGATCCGCTCTTCCCCCAAAAAACACTCTGAACTCTGAATTTTTCACACACAATAATTGAGCACTTGATGGCCGCGTTTTTCTTGCATGCCCTCAGGAATGACACCACTTAACTTTATCCTATTGTGAACATAAGGCTCTAAGATTCACCCTACACTTCACCATTCAATGCATTCCATCGGTCACCTCGAGCTCGCCCCGTCTCTCTGATCTTCAGTTGGTCTTCGGATGTGGGGCACCACTCTCCCATCCCGTAGTACGCTGGGGTTCTGGCAAGCCGATTTATACATTCCGAGGAGCTTGATCTTGCATGCTGAGTGTATCATGTGGCCAGTTCTCAGTTCAAATGGCGTCCAGATCCACTGCCGCTATGACTGAAGTCAGGAACGCTAGTGTATCAGCGGCTGAAGTTGTAGATGCTGTGTTATTTATATCAACAATTTATTTACCACAAGCGATGCAGAAGTAGATGGTTCCTAAAGTTTAGTAAAATGGTAAAATTTGAGTATAGCTACCTGTGGGCCCGAATAAGTTCAGTGGCTTCTAGGGCATCCTACCACCATCGCTATTCCAAGGAGCACAATTATGTTACCTAATTTACTTGACCTAGTTGCGCACTAGACTGATCAAAGAATGAGTTCACTCGTGATTCGATGCTTAACTTTAGAAAGTAGTTTATAAGGGCTAAATTTTAGCAATATATTTTAAAAGCGACTTGAGAACAGACTGAACATCATTAACATTAACCATGACAAATTATCTATCAGGATGAGTCATTTACGAAAAAAGATTTGACTTGGTAGTCGTGCATGATTAATATTCCGATGACAAAAGGGGTTTCCAGACTTGTTTTGAAAGCTTTGTAAGAATTTCTTTCATGGATCTCCGCAGGGATTGAGTTCCAAGTCATAGTTTCAATGAAAAGGAAACTGTGTTGTGATCGAGCTTCTGAATAATAAGGAGGCATGAGGTTTCTTCTATTTTGAGTTAAATGGTCATGATGTCTAGCTTATGCAGTTAATAACTGTTTGAGGTCTTTGTCACCATCATTGGTCAATGTTTTATACATGAAATTACCTAGGGAGAGTTTGTAGAGATCCAGAAGTTTGAGTGTTCTTAAACTTTTGAATGAATCATCTGTGTGAGCATTTTATTATAGTTTTTTTACCGCTCCGATGGCTTTTTTTGCAGAGTCAAGACTACGTTGGATTTTTTATCAGTTCCGAGCCATGTTTCTATTCCACATTGTAAGTACTGTAAAATAAGCGTTCGGTAAAGTATTTGCAAAGCTTTTTCAGCCAATACATTTTTATTTTATGGAGGATTCCAGCGGATTTTGATACCTTAGTTGCAATTTGAGCAATGTGCTCTTTGAAGATCAGATGCTTGTCTATTATAATGCCCAGGAACTTCCATGAGTTGTTTTCTTCGATTTCACCTTCACCAATTTTAATGCGTGGAAGAGATATATTTCTCTTGCATGAGAAGATAACATATTTCGTTTTATCAATATTAAGGCTTATTTCATCAGTTTTAAGCCGCAGTGAAACCCTTGGAGCTCGTTATTTATACTCTCCGTAATTAGAGAGAGATTTTAATTAGGAAGTAAAGTAGAAAGCGTGCTGTCATCGGCAAAAAGTATGAATTTGAAAAATGTTGTAGATTTATCGATATCGTTGGTTATTAAGATTAAAAATAGGAGAGGCTCAAGGACAGATCCTTGTGGAACTCCATGGGCAATTGTCTTCAGTTCCGATTGTGCATCATCAATGACAACGTATTGTTTCCTATTTGTTCGGTATTATTAGAACCAATTATGAGCAACTCCTATAATGTATAAAATATAAATATCCTATCATAATATATAACTTTCCTAAAAGACAAAATGGACTTGGGTGTCTGACTGCGTCCTGTCGGTGGCATACTCATTGCAACCTATTATGTCGATGCCAACGTGTAGTCAGCTTGTACTGTTTAATGGTCGTCAGACACCTCTCTAACCCAACCACGCACACACGTCTCGGCTCTGTTCAGCCTGTCATCATCGCCATTACGTTCAGTCTCAGGCGTGGAACAATGGAGTGCCACCTAAGTATGGCCTGATAAGTTCCTTGAGTGCCTCGCCGGCTGGGGGGGCGCGTTCGCTTGGAGGGTGCTGGAGCCGGTCGTCAGCCTCTCGACACGTCTTCGGGCCACTGCTTCTGAATGCTCTAGTCTGGCACCTGAGGGGTCGACTCTCTGCTGTTCTACTTGCGAGCCCATGGGATGTGTCGGACGCGGTGAGTGTGCTGACGGTATGGGCGCTTTCGTCAGACACCCATGTCCGTAGGTTCAAGGAATTCTTCCTTGGTAAACGCCCCGTTTCTCCGTTCTATTATCACAAATTACTGCAGCCTAACTGAATTTCTATTACATGAACTTCAACCTTTGTTCTTTGAAACTTAAACTTGAACTATGTTCTTTGTACTTAAATATAAACTTGTACTTGAATTTCGTTCTTTGTACTTAAACTTAAACTTGAACTTCGTTCTTTATACTTAAACTTAAATTTGAACTTCGTTCTTTGTACTTAAATTTGAACTTCGTTCTTTGTACCTTAATTTGAACTTCTTTCTTTGTACTTAAACTTGAACTTCGTTCTTTGTATTTAAATTTGAACTTCGTTCTTTGTACTTAATTAAACTAAAACTTGCTTTTCGTTCTTTGTACTTTAGATTTAACTTTGTACCTGAACTTAAGAAAGCGTCGCACTATTTAAACTTGACCAGTCGTCTATTCTATGCTCTATAACCTACTCGATGTTCACTGGAGCAGGGATAGATTGCCTTTATTTTATAATGACGCTTTCGCAATCCTCAGATGGCTGTTATTGGGGAGGCCGTAAGTGGGCTGCCGCTGGAAGCGCCGCGCCCGTCGTGTTGCATCACTGCAAACTTAATCAGCCAGCTTTTTCGTCTTCGAACCCTGAATTTCCCAGCTTAAACCAAATCTAAAAACGTCACTTACGCTCTTCCTGTATTTATTTAGGTCATTGCTAACAATGTGCAAACGCCCGTAATGAATTAACTTTATTTTATGCGGGTTAAAGAACAAGTTTGAATGAATTAAAATGTTACATTTTCTCCACTCTGTTTTTCCAATATCTAATGCCATAACAGTGAAATCTAAAGAGTAATATGTTATTGTTCAAATAACATCGCAATCAAATGCTTTTCAAATGTTAAGAAATACAAAGAAAACAAGCTTTCCTCCATCTGTGTTGGAATAAAGGTTTCGTAAATAATTTAATATAGCTTGTGTTGTCGATTGTTTAGAGCAAAAATCAAATTGTTTATCGTACAGAAATATATTTTGTTCAAAATAAGAACATCCTATTCATATTCTATTTTCTCCAACATTGTACTAATGATTGGAAACACAGAGATATGTCTATAATTATTTACGCAATTTTTCCCACCCCTTTTAAAAATAAGGGTTACTCTAGTCACATTGAGGGAGTTCTGGAAAGTCCTTGTACTTAGGGAGAAAGACTGGGTAGTAATATTGGATTTGAACCGGGCTATAATATCAGCTATAACTTTAAGGACTTTAGTCGAAAACGATTTTAAATCCACTTGATTTATTATCAAGGTATGTTTATGCCCGCTATTATATCGGAAGAGTTGGTAGGCTTTAAAGAAAAAAAGAGTTACTGCACGTTCACGGGCACAATCCATATATTCCAAGTGATCTGTAGGTACACTAGGAATACTATCAGCAAAATGTTTTCCTAGGCTTACGAAGAAATTGTTAAAAAGATTAACAATGTCTTTCTTCTCGTGATATTTTACATTATCTTGAACAATGGACTCAATCGTTTTCTTAACAGCATTATTCGGTTTATAGTAAGAATTAAGCAGCTGCCAGGTTTTTTTAGTATCAGTTTTAAATTGTGAGTGAATTTGAGAATAAATTAGTTTTTTCTCGTTATCATCTGATTTGTCACATAGTTCCTGAATCTGTTATACATTACCTTAGATATTCGCCCTTCATAGAGAAGGACTAGGTGCGCTTAACGCTTCTTTATATTAAGAACGATTTCTTCAGTAATCTAGGGCTTTTGTCTATTTTACGGTGTAATTGTGCGAGTGATGATCGGACAATATTAATTATGTGCAGTCGTTATAATTTCAGTCAAGTTTAGTATTACTTTTTCAATGTTCGTTGCATTTTTGTTCTGCTGAGAAATGTCCAATGTTGGCATTAGTTCTTCTAGAACGGGGTGCATTGCTCACAAATTTGATTCATTTACGCAATGATATGAGTACGTACCAGCCTGTGGCTTGGCGCAAGTGACATCGACATTTTTCTTAGTAAGAAAAATTGGAAAATGATCTGATAGGTCGGACATAATTATTCCAGTGAGAAACTCAGTTGGATCTGCCATGAAGATATTGTCGAGCAGCGCACCAGATTCTGAAATTATACATGTAGACTTCGTAATAATTGGAAGGAAAGATTTAAACTGAGAGATGCTTAGGAAATTTGTGATTTGTTCACAGCTTTCATGTTTCAACAGGTCATAATTGAAATCACCGCAGATTATTATGCCATTGTATGAAGACTTGTTAAACTGCGACATAATACGATAGAGCTCATTCACGCTGGAAAGATATTAGACAAGCTGTTGGAGGCCTATTCACCATTCCAAGCATAATCTGTTTACCATTTTTCGTCAGTACTATGAATAGTGACTCTATATGATCCCCATTCATAGTTGCACTTGCTATGATTCTCGAATTTATGTTGTTAGATATGTATGTACGTACTGACGCCTCCGTCGCTCTTATTGTTTTAGCGTAGTGTGTGGTGGCTATGATAATTTTGCATTTGAATCATGTCTTTCCACTGCCAGATGTACACTGTGCACAACTAAACTTATTCATTTTTCCGCTACAAGGACGTGATTCCGAAGCGAATGCGGGCATCCGTTGTCTATAAGTTTAGTTGTGTACAGTGTATATCTGGCTATGTCGGCATGACGACTTGGCCACTTTATATTAGGATTGCCCAGCATCGTGGAATCGGCTACCGTAGCGGAAGAATGTTAGCCCAACCGCCTCACTCGTCTATTCGCCTTCATGGTGAAAAGTGCTGCAATCGCATAGCAGAAGATGATTTTAAAAATGTACGTACTTCTCGGAAGGAAATAGACTTGCGCATTTTAGAGTCCCTATATATAGCCAAAGAAAAGCCTGTCCTTAATAGTACAAATAGTTCATTTCCCCTGCAAATTTATATACAAATTTTTAATGAAAAAAACTTGTGTCCTTCAGATTTGACTGAATTTTTTTTCTTAAATTTTATTACTCTTTAATGAATGACTAACTGAGGATGGGAGCTGGTCTCCGAAACGTTTTACAGAGTGAATAGATCCTTTGTAGATATGTTATTCAACGACCTTGTAGAGTTCTAATAAATATGATTTCAATATAAACAGCGTTCTTCGTTAATAAGCTTCTATAGATAATTCGATTGAAGAAAAATGACATTCCTGAATGGTATGTTCTACTCACGCCAGCCGAATTTGTCATTTGTCAGTGTCGAAGTTGAGCAACTAAAGCACTTGCGATGAGGATGGGTAAATGTTTCAATATCTTCTCAGTTTTCTTATGACGGCGACGAAAAGGCACGGGTATAGTAAACGAGCTCAGAGTAGTCTTCAAATTTATAGCCAACTGAAATTAGAGGGTTTAAGAGTTCAATTGTTAACCCAATTGGGACAAATCGTTAACTATTCATTATAGCATTGGGAAATTCCATCGTTTGAAAAGTACACTTTCAAATTGTGAAATTTTGGCATTTGAATGATGTAAAAATTGCCCATTACCGATAGTGTAACGATTAAGGGACATTCGAGGTTTCGAGAGTTTTCGCAGGATACGGATGATCAAGTGTCGTCAATGGAAGTGACGAAAACAGTAAGTTTCTGGTCGCGACGCGGCGGAAGCTTCTGAGTATATTTTCTCAAAAGAACTCCGCAATACAGGCTTTTTAGAAATTGGCTTTTTTTTAGACTGGGGGTTTCACCGCTTTTAAATTGAAGTTTGCGTCGTAGAGCGCGTTGACGAGTCTGAGCCTGTAAAATTTCTTGTGGTATGTCGCGTGGCGGCGGCGCAAACAATTTGTCATCTTCTAGGAGTAATTTTCCGTGCGACGAGTTCAACTGTTATTGCTAGTCTTAATTGAGAGCAATCTACAGCTCATGTGATTTGTTCACTGGTAAGCTTTTAGTGGTGTGGGTGAATGTTTTACATCAACCAATCTGGAAGAACTGTCGTTTGACGCACAGCAACTTAGTGAAGAAGGCATAAGACTAGGGATGCAAGATGAAACGTTTGTCATGACTCATTTTAGTTTAGTTTTAATTGGTTTGTTCACAACTTTGTTTAGTTTTATTAATAGTGGTACAAGAGCTGAAATCAATGTTGCACGTACAAACAAACAGCACGTGTAACAGTAATTTCTTCTCTGGTACCACTATTAAAGACATTATGAATAAAGATTATCAGAGGAAAAAGATTTAGACAAGAAGTAAATTCGACACCGACGGTCGACACCGACGGTCGACACCGACGGTCGACACCGACGGTCGACACCGACGGTCGAAAACCAACTGTCAATAGCAAATGGTGATTGGTTTCAGCACTTGGTATTTAGTTTTATCAATAGTGGTAACAGAGCTAAACTCAATGTTGCAAGTACAAACGAGTTGCGCAAGCAACAATAACTTCAGCTCTGTTACCACTATCGATAAAATAAAAACCAAGTGTTGATTTCTGAGTATGAAAATTAAAATAAAGCCTTATAATGTCTTCTCGGTCTTGTGGTTGAGGCGAGAGCGAGGGAAGGAGAGCCGCGTCGTCTGGAGAGCTCAGAGCTTCTTCAGCCTCTTAGCTGTGGTGAGGAGGAAGAGGCGTCGGGCTGAGAGGCTCCCTGAGGACAGACTAGCGATTAATCTAAGTGCTGCAGTATAGAGAGCTTATGTTTTGTATTGAAATTGATAGGTTTAGCTAGGGTCGAGGTAATTATTACGATAGAAAAAAATGTGAAGTATACCAAAATGAACTTACCTGAAGAGGTGATATTCATCGCTAACGATAGCTCCGGGTCAACGCCTACATTCGCGGGGTTCGGCGTGCAGCCTTCTTAGGGTCCTGTCCGGTTGAACGTCCAGTTGTGGGGCACCCGAAAGGACTTGACGGGGTTTTAGGTTCGTCATGTGTTCCTTCCGGGTGTCCGTATCGTGGAATCTCTTGCACCAACCGGGCAGGATCCATGGTACGTTGAAGTCTTTGTAAAACTCCAATGTGCGGCGCACTGAGGTACTGAGCTGAACGTCATTGAATGGCAGATTCTCGGACTGTGAAGAGGAAGAAGGTGTGGTGTTCTCCCCCAGGCTGCAACACGCTTCGGGCAGACTTTGAGATATCTTTTTCGTGACAGGATAGCCAGAAGCGAGTCCCTGAGGTACAACCGTATTCGGCAGGATATGGACAACACGGGGGTAACACGGTAATTATATTGGTG
>JACJUY010006780.1:10289-25829 GCA_014220935.1 Platorchestia sp. MABIK
TTAAATATGATACCTATCCGTGCTGTGTTCTTCGTCTTTAAATTCTTAATGATAGTCCGACTAAGGAGAGTAAATTTTACGCATTTGAATAAAGATTTGAAAACATGTTCATCGGTAACGCTAGATACCTGTAACGAAATCGAGAAATTACCACATGTGATTTCGGAATTGCAGTTAAAGGAACTGGTAGAATTAGGAGGCTTCCTGCCCAGTGTCGCACCTGCGTGAAAACTCCCCTGTGCTCTATGATCTTGTAGGTTCCCATGTACGCTCGTACAACCAATGAACTATGGTACACAATGTATTAAACTATGAGTGTAATTACAAACAATAGCGAACTGCTTTGTAAAGGGAAGTGTCCCTTTTAATCGAAAAACAATTTAACTCATAAGATGTTAATTTCATTTGATGGTGATTTAGTACGAAGTTTTTGCATGACTAAGATAATTGTACACAGTTAATCTTCGTTTCAAAGGGAATGAAGACCTATATTAAAATACAAAATTTTATATCATGTTAAAAAAAGAACAAATTCAAATAATAGAAGTATTACATATTCATGAACTTAAATCGGTCCTCAATGAAAATGCGAATGACTTTGTAGCTCTAAAATAATTCAATAGAACTATAATTTATAAGTTGGAAACATCCGCTCGATCGTCCAGTTCGCCTCTTGTCTCCGGTGTCATGAACATGTAGCTGTCGTGAAATGTTATCTAGTAGTCTGGTGATCAATATTCCAGTTGTACAAAATGTTTACCATCGAGTCATTTTGCGATGTGATTTTTCTGTATTTTTCGTTGCGTTTGATTTCACTTGTGTCTTGGATTTACATTTTTACCATTGGGACTGTAACAAAAGTTTCTTTATATTTTCAGTCTGAAGATGATATTCGTATCATCGAAACGTTGCTTCTCATAAATAGACGGTGTTTAAGAATTTAATCGATTGTTTTAATAAAAATGATAAAAAAATTTCCTCGTCTTTTAACGAGTGATGAACTAGAAAAAAAGACAGAATTATATGTTTTACGTGTAGTTAAGCATTTGAGTAGTAGGTTAGTGAGTCAGCAACGCTGGACATAAGACATGCGAAATGAAATTATAAATTTCTTTATAAATGAAATTGCAATTGGAGATATTGTAGAGATCCGAAAGGTTACTTTGAACGTTTCGAGTCTTGGCTCATTCTCAACAAAAAGTCTGCAAATGAAATAATAGACAAGTCAGTACACCCCAAATTACAGAAGTGCAGAATATAAGCACGAAAAAAAATTTATGTAATAATAGAAATTCATTGGTTGATTATTTTCAGAGGGTATGTACTCTGCATTTCATTGAGAGAAGGTTTGAGTTTATGAATGAATAACGACTCTAAAATACGTAGGTCTAAGTTGGCGGTACAAGTATCTAATATTTTAAATTTGCTAACGTCAATAATCTGTTCACAGGAACCAACACTACAATGTTGTTTTAAACTAGGATGAGTAGAAGTAAGCAAGCGACCTGTACGATGTGCCATGCAGGTAAGTGCATAATATAGCTGCATTGCGACATCTCATAACGCATTTTTGACGATACAGCGACTTCTGGCAATGAGATAAACTCTGGACCAGTAGACAAGACGCATCCTTCACGCACACGGACGCTGCAACACACGTACATGAAAATGTGCGAACTTGACGTGGGTGCTCCCTGGCAACCTCCCACCCACAACCTCCTAAGACCTAACCTCCCTCGCAGCCACAGCACTTAACTTTATAGTACTGATTTAATGATCACCCCGGACAAATCTGGGGGAAATTTCCCCACAGGCCATGGAACGAGGTTTCCCTTATATATTTTGAATATTGTCGAATTTTTTTTAGAAATATGCAGGGATTTTTTGAAAAAATCAAAACAGTACAGTGATTGTCAGACTTGGAATATGAAAATGTTCAAATGTGGTCCACATGAATGCTCAACGATAAGAAAGACATTCTCATAAAGCGTTCAATTTTATTGGGTGGACCAAGAAGTTCGTACGCTTTTTGAATCTCATCTTTCCAACCTTCTAAAAATCGTGTTATGTTCTTATTCGTTAAATCCTGTATTTGGTGCAGGGAGCATGTTTACATCAGTGTGCAATAAGGCTCCAAGTAGAGGAGTTCTGACATTTTTTGTAACACAGCCGACTGCAGCTTAAGGGCCTGATAAAATGGGATACATTAGTAATATACGAGGGTTAGTCAAAAAGTTCTCTGACAAATGCCATAATTTTGAACTGAACAGAGATTTACAAGTTTTAACTAGTTGAAACCTGTCCTTAGAGCATCTTGAGGCATGATAACTTACAGCTGTCTCATCAGTGTATGTCAGGTCAGCACCGAGAGAGGTTGCATATCTAAATCGAATCTAATCTAATTTAGATCTAATCTAATCTAATCTTTACATCAAATTTTTAACTAAACTAAATTAGAAACCTGTTAAGATCATCGAAGCTTTACATCAGGTTTAAGGAGATTCTGCACCATGTAGAGCAGTCGTTTATGATTGGATTAAACGCTTTAAAGAGGGAAGAGTACAACTTGATGACGACTCACGAGGAGGAAGACCCACCACAGCAACAAATGAAGAAAACATCTCTGTTGTACAGAACCTAGTGGAACAAGCCCCCCAATTCTATCAGGAAGGCATTTACAGGTGGAAACAAAGATTACAAAAGTGTATAGACAACAATGGAGCTCATGTAGAAAAGTGAAAGTAATGAGTTGTTAAATAAAGAAATTGTGGCATTTGTCTGAGACCTTTTTGACTACCCCTCGTAAACTGCGTAATTGACAAGTAAATAAAATAAATTACCCACTTACTGGCTGACTGTGTTCAAGCTACCAACCATCGTGTTCAGATCAAGCCAGGCTTGTTTTACTTGTGAACGCGAACGCAACATTTGCCCCTTCTGGCTACGGCTGTTTCAAAGAACGCCAAGTCGACTAACCTAACTCTGAATACAACACTTGATATCGGTATCATAAAGCAGGGGTCTTTAAATTTTTATCCACCGCGACTCCCTTTAAAAGATTTGATATTTTACGGCCCCTTCAACTTTAGCAAAATGAAAAATAAAACAGAAATGTAGGAGAAAAGCTTAATGTTTATAAAGAAATCTATAGATACCATAAAGGGCATTAAATAATATTACTTACATTTAATTAATGGGATTGGTGCGCCTGAATTTTCATACACAAAATATCAAATCCAGGCTTTATTTTTGTTGACGCAGCTCGAAGTACAGTTTCAATATTTCCTAGACTCGATCGACGTTTTATTTTAAGATTGGTTAACGCCAAAAAAGCACTTCCACATTTATATGTTGACGCTAAAGGTTATAGGAAATAATTCCTCAAAGTTGTACGTCTGGTGTACCTCTGTCGGGAGCGTTGTTTCGTGAGTCTCTGTGGCTTTGTCTGTTCCGGTCTGAGCTGAGGTGGGTCGTTGTGGCAGGAGGTTTTGGCAGAATAATTTTGAACACCTTAGCTTACCTATGAACTCTTTAGAGTATTTAAAACTCTTAACTTCCTTACCGTGAAAGGTTGTCTACCTTGATTTTAAATGCAGCCAGTTTAACTGTCAGTGGTTCAGCTTGGTGAGGGCTGATTCGAAGCCTTCGTCTGGATGGTGTTCAGTGGAGCGTTGGGCTGCGTCGTGGCATACGCTGCGTTCTCCACCGCTTGAGACGGTACGTTGATGGTGGAGGCTGTACTTGGCTAGAATTTGGGCAAGTCATTTTCTTTAATTCTTCCTATGTCTATACTCTCCTTAATTATTTTTGTTTGTGTAAATGATTTCTTTCCTTAATTCACGTTGCTTACTGTTTGCTTAAATTTTCTAAGTGTCCTTGGCAATTAACTTGGCCAGTGTGCCTTTACTAAAGTTATTGCGGTAACCTTAACTATTAACTTTAGAGTGCGGTTCATCTAGTGCGGTTCATCTAGGTTCATCTCTTACTATACTTACTATTTTCTCGCCATGGACACTTTTCTCTTACTGATTTCTGCTTCAATTTCTTAACAATTAACTCTTCGCCTAAACGTTCCTACACTGAGCGCTATTTATAAGCTCAGGTGTGTATTGCATTATTAATTGATTGTTCATTATATTATCAGTCTTGTTCATCATATTTCGTCGAATTCTTTCAACTTGTAATTTTGTTTAATCAGTTCTTCGTGATGGTCGTTCAGTCTTGAGTCTAATATTGCTTTAATTATTTCCTGCAGTACTTGCTTGGCTTCGCAGCTCAGGTCCTTCGCCTTGATCGTCAACTCAGTCTACTCCATTGAGGGATTTAACTTAGGTATTCAAAATGAAACAATTGTTATTAGTCTGCTGTTGAATTTGTACAGACAACTTGTTGAACTTGGTCGTTTGGTTTTTTGGATTTTGTGTTCACTTCTCTCTAAATTGTCCTCCAGCTCGTGCTGGGTGTTGGTGGCCCTTCCGTTCCGCTCTCGGGTGTGGAGATAGCTCTGGAGAATTTCTTGAAGTCGCGGCAGTCAAGCCTTCTGCGGCCTGGCTCCCTGCGTGACGGTGTCTTTCTACTTTGACGCCGCTGTTGCCGACACCTTATCCTTTAAATCAAGCTGCAACCCTACTTTTCCGAGCTTGATTTTGGCTCTTCCTTGCCTACGTGGTCAAGCGGAATTTCACTCTGGCTGTCTATTTTAACTGTGCAATTTGGCACATTTTAACGTAATAATCGTGTCCCCTCAATCTTTTAAATGTGAAATCTTAAATAAATAAAATTAAAACGCATACTCTGCGAAGTTCTAGGTTTCGCTGCGAAGGCGATTACCTCAATTAAATTTGATTCGTTACGCTGCTCTGTTGCAGATACTTATAGTTCTAATTATAATTTTGCGAAGACCATTCTCGTTTTTTCCTTAACTCGATTGTGTGAGGGTTCCGGGCTATTATTCCTCACAAGGTAGAAAAGTATCCATTGCAAGTCGTGACAAGTTTGGATATATCAATTTTATGCCATCCCTAAACGAATTTTCAACTCATTTTAGCAAACTTAGTTTTTAGAGAAAAATCAGAAAATGATGAATTTGCAGAAAGTGCTACAAATTCATCTAGTGCTTTTAGTGTGAGATGATACAATTTTTCGACTTCAGCATCAAATGGATTTTAGATCCAATCAAACTGGCTCGTGTCTGATTCTTGAAAAATTTTTTCGCAATGTTAGGATATGTTGAAATCATAAGCTTGTCAAGAATATCTGATAAATAACAAAGGTTGGAGAGCCAATTTTCGTTTTGGAAATGTTTTACCAAATCTAAGTCGTTACATGCGAAAAATAACATGACTTCATTTTTTAAAGCGATCAGCCTTCTTAAAGCCCGACCTCTTAAATGCCATCGAATGTCAGTGTGAAGGAACAGGGATTCAAAATCTGAAGCCGTTTCTTGGTGCAAATTTTGAAAAAGCCAAGTATTTAATTTCCCTAGATCTTTTAGTTTTACCAGTGTTTCCCTTCATTCCCTCAGACTGCAAGCGTGTCCTTCAAATCTGGAGGAATTCCCCGAACAGTGGCAGCCCTGCTGAACACCCGCAGAGCTGCTCAAAAATGGTGTCAATAAAGTTGAAAATGAACACCAGTACCATGGTATTAATTACTTATGGCTTAATAATGGTGAAGATTAAAGAAATTTTGACGTCACACCATCGCTATGACCCTTATTGACGTGATGTTGGTCAGGAGTCACTCCGGACACCGTGCCGAGTGAACATTACACTGCTGGAACTCTGCTTGGAGAAGCGCCTTGGTCCCCTTGAGTGCTGTGTAAGTCCTCTGCCTACTCTAGGAGCGTAATTATTTAATTGAAAAGTGTGGCAAGGGATTTTTGCTGGGGTCAATTGGGGAGCGTTTGCCAATAACTATTTTTTTTCTATTCTGTTGTCTTTTTTGTGTATTTTGGTGATCTTGGTTAACTCAATTGCATGTGACCGGTGTGTTCGCTGCTATGCCCCCTTCTGAGAGGGGGAGGGGGGTGGTCGTGGCGCGCAGGGAAGCCGCCCGCCCCGTGCTCCTCTCATTCTAAATCCGTCTACTCCTTCCGTACGTCCAAGGACCGCCTCAGCATATAGCAGGTCTGCTCAGGCTTCTGCGCCTCAAACCGTTTTCCAACCTCCAGATCAGTTACCAGCTATTTCTAACTTCCGTCCATCAAAGACTCAAACATACCGGATCCAACTGAAAACTATTGACAACAACAAACCTACTGACAAGGGAAAAATATTCGAAACAACGTTTAAAGAATTAAATGCACCTCTGATTCGACTTACCACCACCAAGAATGGCTACTACGCAGTTACTGACGACATCAATTCAATAGACAAACTAACATCCATTAAAGCAAACCAGGCATTTCAAAACATCAACCTGACTCCAGTCATCCCCCCAGATCTAAGGACAAAAAGAACTGTGTTTGTTAGACAAATTGACTCAGTCATCGGAACCAGACTCGTAGACGAAATAAAGGGAGAAATAGAGAATCAAAACAGTTGGATTAAAGTAACAGACATTATCAAAATCAAAAACTACACCCACCTGATCAAAATAGTAACAACTGACATCCTAACCGCTCAACGAATTCTAAGAGATGGCTTTTATATGTTCCACACAAAAATAACCCCACATCAATGTGAACAGGAGCAGTACACCCATATCCTTATCTGCTACAAATGTTACAAGTTTGAAGATCATCCGACTCACCAATGCAAGCAGCAATCCGTAGTTTGTTCAGAATGCTCAGCACAGTACCACACTTACCAAAACTGCACGAGTACCTTGAAACAATGCATTAACTGTCACGGCCCACATAGGACACTTGCAGCAGGATGTCCCTACCGAAAAAATACTATCAAACAAAAACAGGAAGATGAATAAGAAAAACAACAACGGCATAATCAAAACACGTTTGCAGAAATAGCTAAGCAGGCAATAAAACAGACCAATCCGCCCCAACACTCTCTGACACTCACCAACAAAACGCATATTAAACTAACAGCTCTCATATTAGAAGCGCACATAGCCGCCCTAGATTGAAAAAAGAAATTTGAAGAAATACTATCTAAATCCCGCAAAGACAACTTTGACATCGATACTACGTTTCCTGATCGAGATTCAACAGCCATATTTAATTTCTATTATGATAACGCAGATAAAGAAATCTCCGAACCAACACAACCAGCTACAATAGTTCAGCCCACAATGGAAACTTCCATAGAGACCCACACCGAAAACGCAGACCCAGAAATCGAACTAAGACAAAAAAGAAGAATCAGCAACGAGATGGAAAACTCAACAATATCAATCGACGGCAAACACCAAGTTCCAATAAAACTCTACCGTAACCTTCAAGATAGATCACCCATCCCAGAAGATCCAGACGAGGAATTGTACTTAGGAGAACTTAGTAAAGAGAAAGACAAGGGACTCAAATTTTCAGTACAAGAAATGAACTCTGCAGCACTACTAGAATACATATTTTCCAAAAGAATTAAATTTTTAAGAACAGAAATCAACATATTACCTCATGACCAATTCATTCCACTTCCAAGACACCAATCACTAATTACAGCAACAAAAAACCTAAAAAGAGAGCTTCCACTAAATGAATCTACAAAAATTAACAATATTACAACACAATGTACAACATTGGAAAACAAGTAAGATCGCCCTGACAAATATATACAATCAAATAGATCCAGACGTTATACTCATAAACAGCCACAGTGTAACAGGAGACAACCATATTAAAATATTTAACTACAACACCTTTTACACAAATAAGAACAATGAAATACATGCAGGAGCTGCCATTGCAATAAAGAAAACCGTTCCGTTCAAACTACACGACAACTTCTACTCAGATATGCTGGCAGTAACCATTGAATCACTCCAAGGTCCAATAACAATAGGCACAACATACACCCCACCGAGAACAGATTATCTCCATTTTGCAGACTTCCATACACTTTTCAATAGAAAAAACCCGGTATACTTCATAGGTGATATTAACGCAGCACACACAGCCCTAGGACACACGTACAGCAACAACAGAGGAAAACACTTGTACTATTTAATCGAAAGACAGAAATGCAATCATATTGGACCATATTTTCCCACATTGATAACTCATAGAGGCTCTACCTCACCGGATATCGCATTTTAAAACCCACAAGCCTTTCAAAACATATATTTTCAACTTGGACCGATTACACCATCTGATCACATCCCTATTATAGCTACCATTACAGCAAACTCAATTCAAATCCCGATTAAGCCGAGGGAACCATTTCACAGAGCAGATTAGAATAAATATAGACAACAATGAACTGGAGTGACTACACACCTGCAAGACGAGCCATCCTTAGAAGAAGTGGATGAGCATCTGGACAAATGGACCAAACACATTCAGGAAGCTTCACAAATTGCAATACCAACAATAACCCACAGAACAATTCCTGGCATTAAGCCCACCCAAGAAACCTTACGCATCCAAGTAAGATATCAACACATAATAGAGTACATACGCAACAATGGTCCATCTAGAGAATTACACAGAACTCTCTTAAATCTTAGGAGGGAATTGCAAACCATCTACAAAAATAACTACTCGCAGGTATGGAACTCACTAATTCAAAAAATAAACTTACAAAGCGATCCTAAATTATTCTGGAGATCGATAAAAAGAATGCTAGGCTCAAATGACAAGCAGAAAATACCGTACTTACAGCACAATGGCCAAGAATTACATACGCCCGAAGAAAAAGAACCCATCTTCAGGCAACACTGGAAGAACATATTTTCAGAACAGGACGAAGAAGATTTTGACACCGACCATATAAATGAAATAAAGGAGCACATGAACAATATAGCACGCCAAATTATACCGTTCCACACTGGAAACATAAATAGACAAGACCCTCTACAGTTCCCACCAATTACCGTAGATGAACTCCTTCAGACTTTAAGATCATTTAAACAGAAAGCCTCCGGACCAACAGGTATCACCACACTGCTACTAAAAAACTACCCGAAAACATGCTCAGATACCTCCTGTACATATTTAATAACTCTATTTCAGCAGGATATTTTCCTGACAGCCTCAAACATGCACTAATGATATTCCTTCCAAAACCCTTTGCGTCACAAAAACAGGTACAAAATTACAGGCCAATATCTCTGCTGGAAATACAAAGTAAACTGTTAGACAAAATCTTGAACAATAGACTTACAAATCACCTAATCATCAACAACTTATACAACAGCAGACAACACGGATTCAGGAGGAACAGAGGCACGCACACCGCACTTGCAACATTCATAGAAACACTCTCCATCAACCTAGCCAACAAGCACACAACGGACATATTACTTCGCGACGTAACAAAAGCATTTGATAAAGTTTGGCACTCAGGTCTAGTATACAAACTCTCGCAATCCGGTATCCACAATCTATTTCTACGCACTCTAGCCGATTATTTGACGGATAGAACAGAAGCAATCAGGATCGATAGCTACATTGGCCCCCCATTCACTCCACAAACTGGCGTCCCACAAGGAGCATGTCTCTCACCCACACTATATAGTTACTATACGCACGACATACCGCAACCGCTACCCAACACGGAGTACATATGTTTCGCTGACGATATCACTCAAATCACTGCAGGACGATACAAACCAAATTACGCAGCCCAACAAACTCAACACGCAATACAACAAATCAACAATTATGAGAACCAATGGAAGATTTCAACAAACGTTAAAAATTTTAAAAATATTCTTATCAGTCGACGCACAACTTCCGATATCTTCATAGACAACCAACATTTCCCATACTCCCGCAATGGCAAAATTCTTGGTCTCAACTTTTCAACACACTGTTTTTCATCCCAAATAGCAATTCGACAAGCAATAGGATACAGCAACTTAAGCAAACTATACCGATTTACGCTCCTTTCACATACAACAAAACGGAAATTATACCTATCTTTCTTCAGATCTACACTTATTTATCCAGCTATCCCACTCCACACAATGTCTCCAACTGCCATTTCCAAGGTACAAAAAGTCCAAAATAAAGCACTCCGATTTATCACAAATGCATCTCTCATGGACCGTATTTCTTCATTAACACTGCATCATCAAGTCGGCATACCTCCTATTAATCTGTTGCTCCACAATCATGCCAACAGAATTTGGAATTATTTACATCTATTTGACCCAGACCTATTTCAACAGCTAACATTTCCAGAAAATACAGCCAATAGCCAACATTCCCGGTTTAAGAGCTCCAAACTCTCAGCACTGCGACCCTCTCATGAACCAAGATACCTATGGTTAAATTTCAACAGCAATCAATGGGGAAGACCGGTAACCTTCTTACTTACTTATTTACTTTGTTTTTATTTTGGGGTTTTGACGATCGGATGGAACGGTCTTCCCCCCACGGGCGGGGAGTCAAAACCCCAAACCACAAACTAAACTTTCAATCAATACTAAATGGTCAACCTCCAAAAAATCATTGACCAACCACTCCGTCCTCACTCATCACAAATTCATCACCCTTCAGCAAAAGACCAAACACCAACCATGCAAGTTTCTTACGTCCATTTCGGGGAGGAGCGTCCCAGAGGGGACATACGGTGGATACGCCGGTGACATAGGTGCTTTGTTGTAAATACTGTAAAAAAACATAGTAACTATTCAACATATCTCTATGTGTAATATTGTTCCAGTTCAACACGTGTTAAAATACGAATATAATCACTTATCATCTTTACTAAAAGAACACTCAATTGTTAAAATTCTAAATCTGTCAATTTCTTAATAAGGCAACGTTTCGATTTTACTCGCATCATCTTCAGGCTGTAAAATACAAAAAAAACACACTTAGTCACATTGGTAAATTACGTCAATGCAAAATTTGAACTACATAGACTGGGTAAAACAAACTATACTATGTATACGTTATCACATTACGAGAAGACTAGATTGGACTAATTTTGTACGAGATTGAGACTACAGCTGACTAATTGTTATTGCACACCAGATATTTACATGTTATCAGCACCAGAGATGGAGGCAAAATGGACGAACGGAGGTTACACATGTCTAAGCCCCAGTCCTGCTGAACAACTTTAAAGCAAAAAAATAATTTGTATTTTCACTGGTGCTAGGTTTAAGCTTATGAATGTGCAGTGCTTCTATTATTTGAATATGTTCCTTTTTCACAACATGGTACAAAATTTTAGTATTAGAGTACAGATCTTCATTTGAGGGCTTACAACCATGATCGATACGGAAATGATGAAAAATGGAACCTTGATATTTATGTGCAGTTAATCTTTGTTTTAGGGTCATTCTAGTCATGCCAATGTAACTTACTGAGAGACTTACATTCTCTCCTGTTACACTCAAACTGGTATATCACATTGGCTCTGTCTAGGTCGTTGACCCGTGATCTGGAAATATAGTTTCTTACTAAGAGATCACTGATTTTGATATTTTTATAATACACACGAACTTTAACTGCCATCTCTGGATCTGTGGGCTTCACGAAAGTTTTGACAATATTTTTAAACACACGTTCGTCTATTTTGTAATTGTTATGCATTTGATTTTCATAAAATACATTGATATTCCGCTGGTTGGGTCTCGGATTATAGTCACTATTCAAAATTCTGTTGACAAATTTACCTATAGTTTTATCAATAAGAGTATTGGAGAAATTGTTATTAACCAGCAACCGTTTGACTCTTAGCATTTCAAAATGAAAGCTAACCCAGCTGCTGCACACTTTATAAGCTCTATTTAATATGGTATGAATGACGCCTTCTTTGTACACTTGCGGTGCAACACAATCATAGTTTATGGTTTCACCAGAATGCGAGGGCGTAACATACACAGATCTCAGAAAACACCCTGCGAAGCTTCAACTAAAACATCCAGAAATGGCAGCTTCCCACTTGCACTCAGCTCGTACGTGAAACGCAATACCGAATTATTAGTCATGAAATTCCTCAACATCTCCAACTGCTCTACGGTCTCGACTTCAACAAAAATGTTGTCCACATATCTGCCGTACAAAATCGGCTTAGCCGGTATAGAGTTCAACACCAGGTTTTCGACGTGGGACATATAAAAGTTAGCAAATGTAGGCCCTAAAGGGGATTCCATAGCCACCCCATCAACCTGACGAAACAAAATACCATCAATATGTAGAAAAGGAGCTTTGGTAGTACAAATAGTGAGGAGTTGCTTCAAAATAGGCCGGTGAAAAAAAAATTAATTTTAAAGCAAAAAATTCATTCGTGTTTTCGTTGCGAACAGGCTTAAGTTTATGGATGTGTAACGCTTCTATAATTTGAATGTGCTCTCTTTTAGTTACGTTATATAGGATTTTTGTGTTAGGGTATTGATCTTCATTTGATGGTTTGCAACTATGGTCAATGCGGAAATGGTTGAAAATAGAACCTTGGTATTTATGGGCGGTTAATCTTTGCCTCAGGGTCATCCTGGTCAAGCCTATGTAACATTTATTAAGAGACTTACAGTCTCTTCTGTCACACTTAAATTGATAAATTTCACTGGCTCTGTCCGGATCAATAACCCTGGATGCAGACATATTATTTTTCACTAAGAGGTCACTAATTTTGCGGTTTTTATAATATACACAGACTTTGATTGACGTATCCGGATCTGCTGGCTTAACAAAAGATTTAACAATGTTCTTGAAGACCCGTTCATCAATTTTGTAATTCTTGTGCATTTGGTTTTCATAAAAGATACTGACATTGCGAAAATTCAGCTCAGGATTATTTTTATTGCCCAAGGTTCGGTTTAAGAAATTACCAATAGTTCTATCAATGAGAGTATTAGGAAAATTGTTGTTAACCAGCAACCACTTAACTCGAAGCATTTCTGAATGAAAACTTGACCAGCTGCTACACATCTTATTATCTCTATTTATTAAAGTATGTAAAACGCCCTCTTTGTACATTTGCGGAGCATCACAATCATAATTTATAGTTTCCTCTGCATGAGATTGCTTGACGTAAACTGATCTCAGAAAAGTACCATGAAACGCTTCAATCAAAACATCTATAAATGGCAGCTTACCGTGCACGCCCAACTCAAACGTAAAATTCCACACAGATTTTTCTGACATCAAATTTCTTAACATCTCCAACTGCGCCAGGCCATCTACTTCAACAAAAATATCATCTATGTATCAACTGCAATTCCATAACGGCTTAGTAGACAAAGTGTTCATAACGAGATTTTCCACGTACGACATTTAGAAGTTGGCAAATGTGGGCCCTAACAGGGAACCCATAGCAACGCCATCCACCTGACGGAACAAGCTACCATCAATATGTCCAAAAGGGGCTTCAGTCGTGCACATTGTGAGGAGTGCCTTCAAAATATGACGAGGAAACAAGTTAGGTGGAGAAAAGTCATCATTATTTTACACGCAATCTAAAACAATCTGAATCGTTTCTGTAACGGGTACATATGTGAACAAAGATTCAACGTCTAATGAAGCTATGATGCCACTTGGGGCTTTACTACGCAACAAGGCAACTAATTCATCAGATGATCGTCTCATATATTTCTGTGTACTATAAGGCGTTATAATTCTATTCAAAGTCTTAGCAGCGGGATAGGTGACAGCGGGAACCTGTGATATTATTGGCCTTAACGGAGGATTATTTAGATTTTTATGAATTTTTGCGTTACCATAGATGTACCCGGGTTGATTATGTCCTTCCAATTTTCTCAAATTATAATTATTCGGAACAGCGTTAATAGTAGAAATCAGTTCGTTTAACATTTTCTTCAATTTCTCCGTTGGATCCCGTTTTAAACGCTCAAACTTAGCATGATCTGCGAGTATACAATCCAATTTTTGTTTATAATCGTCATGCCTAAACAATACATACTTGTTACATTTATCAGCTTTACGAATAACAATATCCTTATTCAAACGCAAATTGCGAATGGCCTGGCGTTGCACTTGAGTTATACCTTTATGCAAATTAATACTTCTATTCCGAGTGCTCTCAGTAATCAATGCAGCGTCCAAGTTAGGTGAAATAGAAACGAGTCCCTCACGATTTAGCTTAAGGATATTTTGATAGGCTAATTCTAACAGCAGCTGCTTTTTAATAGGATCAAATCGGCTTCTAGTGTGATAGTTCCACCCTAAATTCAAGACTTCAATTTCATTTTCATCTAATACTACATCGGGTATATTTAAAAATTTGTCACATTTCTCTGGTAAAATTAAATTTCCATTATAAAGTCGATTGAGCTTACGGGACACAGATGCTAAGTTGCTCTCGTGTTCACGAGCTCTTGTAAATCGGAGTGCTTCTTCAAATTCTGGCAGAACCTCTTCACGTGCTCATGCTCGGAAGTTTAAATGTTCATGATCTAGTGCCGATTTCAAGTCATTCTTCAAGGTTATCTTTTGTTCCAGTTCACGATGAACCATGCTTTTTCTAAAACCGTAGGTCAATGTTGAGTTCCTCGCATCTCCATCGTAGAGGCGAACGTCAGTATAGGTCAGGAGAAAATCTTCTCGCACACACACCTCATTGAATAAGATAGCTGACACGCACTTACATAATTTCTTTTCTAATTTCTCAACTTTACGAAACAGTTGAAGTTCATCACGTGATAAATTGCGAAGAAATTCATTCAACATTTCTTTATTGGAACACGGTCAATAGTTTAAATGTACTACCTATGAAGTCTATAAAACGCAGCGTTTCGATGTTCAAACATCATCATCAGGCAGTAAAAACTTGGTAAAGGGAACAGCTAACAGTTGTATAGATGCACTGAAAAACAATAAAAGTAAAAATAAATTAATAAAAAATAAATAAAAATGTAACAAAAATATATGTATATACACATGGAGACATGTGCGTGGGTGTGTGTGTGTGTAAATATGAAAAAAAATACATATTTATAAAAAAATGTGAACATATGTATGTGTGTGTGTGTGTACAGTAATAATAAATGTAAAAATTCACTATAATAAGCATCATAGCAATCATCATACATATCTTTATGTAAAAAATTCCTAATTTTGTATATATGTATCTAATATAACTAAGATTTCAGAGAGTAAGATGATTGTGGAAAGGTGCAGTGAGATTAATTTGTAAATATAACTTGGCCTTTAACTGTATATAAGGTTAACTATGTAAATACAGTTTTGCCTTACCTAGAAGATAAAGTTATACTTACTCACATCGGCACTTTGAGAACATTTAAAAATTCATCCATACAAAGCCTTGAAAGGTTCCCTTCTTTCAAATTCCAGGGAAACCTGATAATAAAAATTACATCAGCAAGATCCAAAAATTATGCGCTTTTTCTGCGTCTCTTTCCTCTCTTACTATCCTCTTCCTTTTCGCTCGCTGTTTCTCCCGGCACATTCTGTGCCAAACTCTGTTTTCCTCTCTTTCCTATTGGCAC
>JACJUY010006780.1:25842-37419 GCA_014220935.1 Platorchestia sp. MABIK
ATGTTCTTGCACGGGTTGCGAATCTTCTCTTGTGTTAGCAGGTTGTATACTCCTCTGAGCGCTACTCTAGTCATTGCTGCCAGACGTAAAACTTTGCAATGCTAGTTCTACTGTAAACCTAGGCATGTGATGGGACTAGTTCAAAACTCTCTACAAACATATAGCATTTTAGCATTTTCATTAAGTTTTTGTGCTAATTTTCAAATAGTTTTCATGTTAAAGTATGACAGTAACAATTGATTAATAAATATTCATAAAATTATTTACGGTAAAAAGGATATATTTCATCCTGAAATAACATTATTACATAAATAAGAATAGTATGATCCTCTTTTTTGCAACCCCTTCGAATGGTCGCGCGACCCACACTTTGAAAAGCACTGCCCTAAAGCATTGCTCGGCGGTAAAGAGAATGAAAATTTATTTTAAAGGTAACTTTGAATACATCTGGGAGGTCAAATCTAAATCAAATGACATCGTTAGGATAAAATAAAGTGATATTGAAACGTAGCATTGAGGACTGATATTCATGCAAAGTAAATAACCGATATTTATACTATGATCATATATATTGTCGTGTAACCAAATCATGAACGAAAAAAATTTTGAATTTTTAATCATGAATGCATCAAATTATCGATTATACAAACTGTACTATTATTTTGTTTTGTCCTCATACGTTACTAATATGATCTGCCTGTCGTAGGTACAGGTATTTGTGATCAACGCTCAATGGAGGATAGTGGGTGTATTCTTGAATCAAACTGCCGATTGACACCAGCAAAATCATGGTTAGAGCAAAAATTAAATTAAAAATTTTTGCTATCCTCAAATTCATCTCTGGTTGTAGTTTGGTGTTTACGCAAAAAAGATCATCAAGTTTCTGGACTTTTTTGTTAACTTGCCAATACTTATTCAAACTGTCATTGTTGAAGTGCAAATAGTTTTCTGAATGAGTAAATATACTGATGGATAATATAGTAAAAAATATCACTCTATAGTCCAGCTCTGGAAGACCCATCTTGATGAATTGTGAAGAATTCAACTTTCATTCATTGAATACTAAGGCAATGTTTCCCATTGGATCATCATTTTATTTCCATAATGTTGATTTAAAAGGTTTTTTATTTGTTTCAGAGTAAATGTGAAATTTCAAAATGAATTTCCTTCTGATGAAAAATAGAATCTTGTACATTCACTACAGGAAATTTCTTTCTAGCAATGTAATTGTGCATGGGAAATATATAAATAAATACATATTTCGTACATATATAAAGATAAACCTAAAAACGTTTTACAGATGAAACATTATAGGTACAATTTTCCAACTGCATTCCGTAATCAAAAATGATAGAGTTATTAAAGACTTATTTTTGAACGTGTGGTAATACTACAAATTGTATTCTAATTCACCTTAGCTACACTTTTTAGATAAAATGTAGAAGAAAGTGGGCGTTTTTCTGAATCAAGCTGTTAACTGGAGCTAGCAATATCATGGTTTGAGTAAAAAATTAATGAAATACTTTTCTCATTCTCTGGCTCATTTGTAATCATAGTTACTTTCTGAAATACTTTTGCCAACTTGCCACTACCAATTTTCAATGTCTTCGCGTGAACGCACATTATGTTCTGAATTGCGCATGCAGCGTAAGCATTAAAGGATTGTCAAATGTGTTAATTCAGAAGATTGTTCTCAATCTAATGATGATAGACATGAATTGGCTTGTCAGGCATGCCCAATGCCCGTAGGACCTTGATTATGACTCCAAACATTGGATGTATAATAAATTGATCGTAAAATTATGTACTAATGCAACTGAACGGAGCAGCACAAAGTTATTCAGTCACTTCCTGATAACGGCTCAGACTTGTTCAATAAATCTGTTCCAATGAACAGTAAAAATTCAATTTGTAATGCTCCTATTGATAACTTCCAGTGTAAATCAGTGAATCTTTAGAAAAATGTTTGAGCTCAGTTAGTGATTTCCCTCTAGATTTGCTTGAGTATGAACTTGAAGACAGAAGTTCAGTTAATATCAATATCTCCAATGATGCTTTGACTGATACCTCAAGAAAAACATTACTCCAGGCCTGGAAAACCTACCTTGCTGAAATGTGAAGTATTGAACTCCTATTCACTGAATCCCATTGCAAAATGATACTCATTGGACAATTCTTTCATTCCCATTATGTTGATATTTGAATCATTTTGATATTTCAGTGTAAATGTCAAATTAAAGGTGAATATCCGTCTGATGAAAAACATAACCCTGAACATTCACTAAGGGAAATTACTTCCCCGTGATTTATTTCTGTTTGTGAAATAAATATGTAAATGAAATTTTGTGAGAAAGATTGATACTTGTAATGCTAAAAAGATAATGCATAGCATAGTAATATATATATATATCCTTGATTGGATGAAATATTGCCAGTTCAACAGCTATATAATAAGCAAAATTTGAGGTAACCAGTCACAAAACACCACTTTTCATGGCGCCAAGATTACAACTGCTGCGGACTCAGGACTAGCGCTGCTGTTTGTTTGACCACCTAGCCTCCTAGCATAAGCTAGCAGCTGCCAAGAGGGTCGAAACTGCTCTGCTCTGCCCAGCTCCACAGCTGTTTGTCTGGCCGCGGCCTAAGTTAGACTTCGTGCAGTCAAGCCATGCCTTCTTGAGAACGCAAGCCCTCATTATTCTTGTTACTGCAGAGTGCCACTGAGAGTTTACGGCTCAACATACCCCTTTCTGCTTCTTCTCATATGAGAAAATGCTGGGAGGTCTAATCTCATTTGAGAACGTTAGAAACCTCCCTGAACGCTTAAACGACTCAAGAATGATTTCTTTTTCATGGAATCCGATAAATGTCTTCATCATAGAATCGTAGTTCATTTTAACACATTCATCGCGTTTTCGCGTTGTGAACGGTTGGTTTGGTTAGGTTGTAAGTAGCAGAATTGGAAGATCGATTTTGCTGCTCGAATTCAGTTTTATCCGTCCTAAAAAATATGAAAAATACCATTGCATGATAATATTTCACTTCGTATGAAAACAGATATTTTTTAAAAAGGTTGCGAAACATATGAAATGTTCTTAATATACACCGGTATGTGATTGAGCAATTTACCTGTTGATACACCACCTATGATCCAATACGCGATGAACGTGTTAAACGATAAGCTTGCTTTATATAGAACCCAATTAACCTTCTAACTATAATAGTGTTCGTGTTCGTTTTGATTTGAATGAAACTTTTTTCTCGCTGATTCTTCATGTTTATGTGCAAAGAACTTCGGCTATAACTAATTTATCATGATATTTTTTCATTGGAAGAAGGCGGAGAACACCGTAAAGGTCAAAACTTTTTTCCTTAGAAAATTTATTTTTAAACTATGATAAACAAGAACGCGACACTTCATGTCCTTTTATTATTAATTCTGATCTGAGAAACGCAAAACGTGCAAATCGATTCTATTCCTTATTGCCACAGTTCTCAAATCTTCCGCTCCAGAGACACTAAACTATTTGAAGCGTGGCCTATCTTCGAATACTTTTTACTGCTTGCTTCGACCACTTCTAAGCTATATCATCGTCATACATTTTCTCTCTGCATGAACCACTTCTATATTCTTCGCTCAACTGTACAAACATTGCAAAACCTTACTACGCAGAGTGCCTCCACCGATTTTCTTCAGTTTCTACGCTACCAATTCGTGTCTTTCCTAGTACATTTATCAAATGCATTAGTTCACCTACTTCTCATGTTCATTCTTGTGATTTGGTTTCCATATTAAATCATACTACCTTCTAAGTGAAATTTTTCTCATTCGTTGTACTTATCCCCGACATTCTGAGAAGTTTTGTCGATGTCATTCTCATTGAGAGTTGAGACGCCAGTTAACAGAGTCCCGCAGATGTAGCTGATCCTCCTGTTAAACTAATCAGCATCAGACCCCCAACTGACGAAGATAGGAGTTAAAATATTAGAGACACCTCCTACAGAAATGCAGTAAGAAGCTTCAGACGGAGGAAGACTTTTAACAGTCATGGCATTTGGAAGAAAAGTCATGAAATTTTATAACCTACCATAAAAACTGCATAACTCATTGTAACGATCAGAAGCTTCATGTGTTGCAGCTGAGAAATACTGCGCCAAGCCAGCTTAAAAACTTCCTTGAACTGTTCAAAGCGAGCTAGCGAGAGTTTTGTCATGTAGGTGGCTTTCATCACATGATTTTCATTCTTTTTGGACCCTCCTCTCTCATGTGATACACTTTTCAGCGCTTCAAACACTGCATTACCCTGAAGTAATGGCCTTCTGTTAACAGGGTATATTACAAGATTGAAAGTTGCACAGTCCAGAATAATTCCTCCAAATAAAAGAATGGTTCCCGAAAATCCGTGGTCTTGGAAGAACAAATGTACTAGTAGAGGAAGGACAATTTGACTGATAGCCCCTCCAGTCATGATTAAGGCACCCGCGTAGCCCCGGTGGATGTCAAAGTAATGAGGGATGATTAAGAAGGAGATGCCAGCACTGCAACCTGCAAAATCAAGACTTTAGGAAGGGAGAATGATCAGGTTTTACACAGTGTGCTCTACCTAATTTAAGGATTCAAAATTTTCTATACGTTAACCACTTGTCCCATGAAAAATAGTTAACAGTTTTTTGAAGCCGTACAAATTGTTGTAGACTGAGTATTGGTTGAATACTTGAGTAGTGATCAATTCACCTTTCATTTCACAATAACAAATATCATTCTAGATTTAAAGGAAGTAAAATAGGTTGTCAATAACTAATTGTGTTAGGAACAACAAGTACTTTTTTAAGAAAAGCGTAATTGATAAGTAGGCATTAAAAAGAAAACGTTTTTTAAATAGTTTACAAAGGACTTGTACCAACGGAGCTATTCCCAAGACGTTCATCACAGAAGTAAGAATTGTCAAATCCCTTCAAAAAGCGTTGCTTCATATTCCACTTAATCAAAGTTCCCTCACATTCTGAAGTATTTGTACTATTTCAAACCCCTCAGAAGACGTGGTAGGAAACACAACCCTGAATAGAACAAAATGTATTAATGACGGGAGTGAAAATAAGTAAGGTTGCTATGAAACTACTTTTCATATTGAAAGACCAAGTTTTGACTCCTATGGATGAATGCTGGTTATTCATATTCATAGAATACAAAGCTAAACTTATTCTTACTGGCAACCATTATCCATGCTATGCGTGTTGTGTAGAGGGTGGTTGTAATAATGACAGTAATTAGTGTCATAAGTGAGGGATGGTTGTAGTAATACTACGTCTTTTACGATTTGGAAAATATTTATGATTTTCTACATTTTATGGTAGATGTCAAACCATCAGAAACACATGTATGGAAAAATGAACGAAGTTACAGTACACTCTAAAAAATATGAAGCCGACAATAGAGATGAACTTTGTAAAATTATGCAATTTTTACTTCCTTACTGTCGCACAAAATCACCTACGACAATGCTGAACAAGAAGCAGAGAACACCAGCGTCATGAACGAAGACCATACAGATGTACCCCAGCTCTGTGATGCACGTCGTGACGAAGCTCACGCTCCGCCAGCGGAACACGTCACAAAGAGCCCCGCTGAATATTCTCCAGGCGTAAAAGTTGAAGTTGAAAATGCTGAACATCAATGTCATCATGGTTGGTGACGCTTCTGCATTAGATTTTCATGGAATAAAAGGCCGAATGTGAAGGGGAGCCCCATGATAGTTAGCTGAAAAAGGAAAGGTATGATTATTACTCCTTAATTTGGATTACGAGGGACTTTTCATTGCGACCAATTCTGAAAGTTCATCTACGAAATCCTGAACGAAACCACAGCACAATGGGAATTCCTGCTTAAATATAATATGCCGTTTTATTTAATTCCATTTAAAGCGTCGTTAAATCCTATCCAACTATGAAATATTCATGGTGTTGAAAGTATTCAGTGTTATAAAGCGTTGGGTTTCCATATTTTAGTTTTGCTGCCTGTACACACCAAATGACGTCTTACCAAAGTTGTTGATTGGAATTGGAAAGGAACAGATGACTATATCAGGTCGTGGTACTGAAGGTCAAGGAACCGAAATTTTTAAAAAATCAATTTGGCTACGGGTCTTACCCAAAACTTTATGAGCAACTATTCTTCGTAAATTTTTAGCATCACACACTTCGCAACTTAACACTTGACTCATGTTGGGGCGTTATGTTGACCTGATAATGAAAGAATTGCTTAAATCAGTAGGTTGATGACTACTGTGCTACTGCTCTTACTTGTGTTTAATTTATTTGAACTATGTAGCAAAGAAGAAAACATTCAAAGCTATGGAACAACTGCCAGCTATGGTAATATTCACATTCGTAATCGCTGATATCTCTATCAAGACGGTATAATTTACGCAAGCTCAAACTTTCTTAAATGTAACAATTAAACTATTTATTTACCACAAGTGAAACAGCAGTAGATAGTTTCTTAAGTCTAGTACAATGGACACATTTGAGTATAGCTGTTTGTCGGCCCGAAAAGTTCCTATCATCAACGCTATTTCAAGGCGTTCAGTTATATTTAACCTAGTTTACTTAACCTAGAAGCATACTAGACTGATCAATAAATCGGTTCTCTGAAGATTCGATGCTTAATTTTACAAAAATAATTTGTATGTGCTAGATGGAAACAGCATGTTCTAGAAAATATTAAGTACAGACTTGCGATCAATGTCATTAATCATGACAAATTACCCTACCAGGGAAAATCATATAGCAGAAAAAAATTGACTTGATTACCTTATGTGATAAATATTTCAATGGGAAGAGGGATTCAAGATTCGTTTTGAAAGCTTTGTGAGAACTTATTCCACGGATCTCAGAAGGGATCGTATTTCATTTTAGTGTTCCAGTGAAGTGAATCCTGTGTTGTGAACAAGATTTTGAATAGTAAAGAAATATGAAGTTACTTCTTTTTAAAGTTAAATGATCATGATGGCCAGTTTGTACAGGTAATAATTGTTTGAGTTCTCTGTCACCATCATTGGTCAGTGTTTTATACATGAAATTACGTATGGAGAGCTTGTAGAGATCCTAAAGCTTAAGTATTTTAAAACTTTTGAATGAATCATTTATTTGAGCATTATATTCGAATTTCTTTACGGTTTTAATAGCTTTTCTAACTTCTCAGCTTCACGAAACAATAATTGAAGTTCACCACGTGATAAATTAGGAAGAAATTCACTCAACATTTCTTTATTGGAAGACTGTCAATCGTTAAAATGTACAACCTATGAAGTCTTCAAAACTCAACGTTTCGATGTACTAACATCATCGTCAGGCTGAAAATATACAGAAAAATTGATCAGTCACATTGGTAAAATGCAAATCTAATTCTTAAGCTATATGAGACTGGTATGAAAAATGAAATCACAGCACAAAAATGTTTTATAAATGACTAGATATAAAGTTTGTACAACTAAAATATGTATACACGAGATCAGGTACAGTAATATCACACTGTAGATGTTCATGGACAAGCGATAGGGGCGAAATGACCGGACGAGCAGTTGCCTCAGACTTCTAAGCTACGGTTTTAGTAAATAATTTTAGAGCAAAAATTCATTAGTGTTTCCATTGAGAACAGGTTCAAGTTTATGGATGTGTAACGCTTCTATAATTAGAATAAGCTCTTTTTTAGTCACGTTATATGAGATTTTTGTGTTGGGGTATGGATCTTCATTAGATGGTTTGCAACTACCCAGTCCAAATTTTATCGTCGGCGTAACGGTAATGTCATCGGTTTTCATCGTTTATTGTAAGTATTCTGACGGTATATATATTACCGGTGATCACCGGTAATTTCAGACGCTAAAAATGCCCTCCGACGATGATGACCGTTATTTACCGTCGATTTCTGACTGTCATTCCTACCGTAGAAATACGACAGTAAAAATACGGTTGTTTTTCAGGCTATACTTCATAATTTGAAATTAATGATTATGATGGATAGCCCATGTCTAAGTTTAATCAAGGACAAGTCAGATGAAATTATGTTATGTATTACTCGCGGTTAAAGGAAATGACATAAATTAGTTTACGTAACCTTCACATGATGTGATTTGAACTTTGGTTTTTTATTGTGAAAGTGAAAACTTTAATTCGAAGTTTTGATATTTCAATTGTCTTTTTACATACTATTTCTCGATATTTATCCATTTTAATTTTATTTTATACATTGTAATATGAAGGTCAAATTCTTCAACTTAGGCTGCAAAGGTTTTGAATCTGATTTAAAATATTCTAATTTTAACTCTTGATACTTTATATTAAAAGTGAAACTATGACGTTCAAAAATGCAGGACCATAATGGTACATATATATATAATATGAACATTCCTACTAAATATCTCATTCATGCACTTTTATATTTTGATTCCAATAAAGTAAATTTATTTCTGGCTCTACTCATTATATAACTCAGGCTTTGAATCATTTCTCGTTTTTAAAGATTTAGAATACGAGAGTACAATTGTTCATCACGTTCGTATTTGTAACAATCCTAAACTTTAATGACCTATTTTCCAATAAAGTAATTTTATGTGAAGTGATTAAAAACGAACATATAAAAAAATACAAGTCCACCTTTATAAATTCACAGCTCTAATTAATGAAATATTTTTAAATTAGTTAATACCCTCATGTGAAAATGATGTTTTGCTTGTTTTCAAATCATTCAACATAGAAAAATTATTGGAATCTTCGCGAACTTGAACTTGCACTTGAGCTTAACGTAATGTTTAAGTAACACATTGCTCGTTGTTTTTCATTGTGGTGATCCAAGTTTGAACGTTGGTACTGTTCACTTTAAGGTCTAAACATTGAAATTGTTTCACAGCTAATAATATGTGGACCAAGATCTAATTTCCATAATGTCAGTATTTTAAGTTATTTTGATTTGTTTTACTGGTAATTTGAGATTTCAAAATCATTCCCTGTGCATTCACAAGAAAAAATTGCTTTTTATATGTTCGTTGTGTAATATATATAACAACTCCACATCCAAGTATCCATTTGTAACAAAATCTGATCTCGTTTTAAGCCGCCTTCACCCCACTAGTCTCCCAAGGCCAAAAGAAAGGTAACCAGCAATTAATTTATTCAACTTTCAACCATATCAGAGGAAATGGACGCGACACAGTCAGTAATCTTATCATGAATCATAAAGGTACTAGAGAGAGGGAGAGAGAACGTCGGCAACAGTCCCCACACGTAACCTAAGAAGGGCGTTCCGACGTGGCACGGGAGGACAAGAGACAAGGGAATGCTACCGTTGGTTTGAACTTGGATTCCACTACTCGCTTAATCTACTTTGTCAGACGTAACAATACAGCCCATTACTCCATTCAACTTACTGTACTATAATAAACAGGGATTAAGGGATAAAAAAGTTACTCACGAGTTGTTTGGTACAAAACTTCTATTATGATTTATTTCAGCTGCGTTTCTTAAAATAGTGTGGATGAAAGTGGGTGTATAACTGAATCAAGCTGCTGATTCGTTTTCATGGTTTGAGCAAAATTTTAATTTAATACATTTTTCTACCCTTAGACTTATTTGTGCTCATAGTTACTCTCTGTAAATTTGTGGTAACTTACTACTGCCAATTTCGATTGTCTTTTTGATGGTGCAATTTAGTGAAAATTATGTACTATAGCCTAAAAACATTACCATTGAGTCCAGCTCTGGAAGACTGATCTTGATGAAATGTGAATCATTCAATGCTCACTCATTGAATACCAAAGTAATGTATCTCATTGGATCATACAATTTTCATAATGTTGGTATAGCTATTATTTGGATTAGTGTGAGTGTAAATGTAAAATTTCAAAGTGACTTTCCTTCTGATGGAAAGTTTAACCATGTGTAATCACTAAAGATTTAAAATATTTTTTTTTAATTCGTAACCGAGTTTACACACATATAAGAACACAAGCAGCAAGTTTATTATGAGTGTTATTAAAACTCAATAAATAAATAAAAATATACCGAGTGAGCAGAAATCGAAGTGAAATGTAACGATTTAGTGAAAGGAGAGAAAAATCATGTTGGCAATAATCAATATGACATGAAATCTGGCAAACAGTCAGTAGAATGCTAATTATGCATAACTTATTTCGAGGTCATGATCACATGCTGCAGCAGATATTGATCGAGCTCTTGAGACGTGTTGATTGCTTGACGTCTTGAAGTCGTTTGTCCAGGAATATGAGAAGAGAAGATGCTAATATTTCCATCTTGACATTTTGAGATTCCAATTTTCAATGGGAATTTTGTCTTGCTACTCTTAGAGAGTACATAATGTTAGCTAGCGAAGGTATGAGATATTCATTTATATAGAATTTTGGTTTAGTCATACGACAAGGCATCGTAACTTCTTATTTCATTTAGTAGTGCCTTAGTGTCAAGGAATGGAAAGTCGTAGTAACTAACGGGTTTTCGTGTTGAACTTTTTGCTAAATATTTGTCGCCCGGTATTGTGCCTCGGCTTGCTTTTTGTTAGATCATCGTTCTTCATTACTGTAGTCTTGCGTTTAAAGACAACGCCTGCTGAACGCAACACCTTGGATAATAAAGTCAATAGTATTCGTGGGTTTGTTCATAGCTTCAGCAGTCACCGCTCGAGGCGGAGGTGCGTTGTGGGTTACAAAACTTATATGCTTTATTTATCAGTTAGTTTTGACGTGATAGCCGAGCCAATTTTTTCATCATTTCAAGTTTTAGTGTGTATCACTTTCGTTTCGGTGTATTCTGCAGTGAGATCGTCAGTCGACCCCCAGACTAGGATACTCAAGGCAAGCCCAGCCATAACCTAACCGGTTTCTGTACGTTTCTAACAATTTGTATTTTTTTCAACGTTAAATTCGAGTTGAAAACCGAAGTGTGCCAGAGGCAGCTGCGGGTGGCGGTTTCTGGAAATCAGAATATCCTGGCTTCAATATTTGCCACTTTTCGTGGACTTCACTACACGTCTCGTCTCTTCCTGGATTCATTCGATTCACAACTTTACGTTCTACACTAGAAGCTACGATCAGGCCGGCCCAAAGCAGTCGATTCTAATAGTGTTTAGCGAGTGTTTTTTTAGTTGCCGTGGTAATACAAAGTTTGAAGTTTTGCGCGAATTGCATATTGTCTCTACTCATTAGCTTCAGCTGTCCGGATGTCGGTATTTATTGTATCTTTCCTTCATTTCTAATTTCTTGCATTAGTTACGTGCTCTGCACTAAATTTCATTTAAAATGTTGTACTTAAGTAAACTGTAAAACCTTATTCTCATTTATCCACCGGTTCACCCAAGTAGTATATCGGTAACCTGAACACTTTGTTCGAAATAATGTTTCTTCGATCCTCATTTCCAGATGCAAGTTCTTCCCCACTCTGTTTACTGCAGTGATTTCAATGTTACTGATGCCATATAAAGTGAATTTGCATTTTTAACAGGAAATTTGCTGCGAAAATGATTTAGAATTTTCTACTGTGTATGAGTTTTGTGTGAATGGAGAAAGA
>JACJUY010006781.1:9121-36137 GCA_014220935.1 Platorchestia sp. MABIK
AATTTGACAGGCAGGGACGTCATTAGTTCAGGTGCGGCTGGCAATTTGACAGGCAGGGACATCAGTGGGGCAGGGACGGCTAGCAATTTGACTGGCAGGGACATCAGCGGGGCAGGGACGGCTGGCAATTTGACAGGCAAGGACATCAGCGATGCAGGGACGTCTGGCAAATTGACAGGCAGGGCAAAGGCAACACGACTGGCAATTCGACAGGCAGGCCGAGGCAACACGTACGTCTGGCCTTTTAGGCGAATGAGCCGCACACACTGGCGGCAAAATATGGCCCTCTTTCCTAGGAACAGCGGCCACTTTTGCGAGATACGACCTGGTCTTATTAAACAGAGGGAAAATCGCCGGATAAAACTTCTCGTGAATCGAAAAAATAACGGGTCTTGAGGGGTAAACTGCCTTCGCTGAAGCTCGGAATCTTCTAAAATAAGTTCTGCGTGATCGTGGTCTTGCCGCGTCTTCCTTCCGACGCTTTCTAAAGCCTCTCCCGTGGCCGGGAGAACATGAATATTCTTTCTCTTAAAAGGACCTTGGAGTCCCCACTGACGTTGTTAACACCGTCCTTTGGAAGGAGGAAGTATGTTAATTTAGACTTTAGAGCTTCAGCCTGGAATGTTCGAGTGAGAAGATCGTGAAGAAGGACCAGTTAGCAGCGACAGCAACTCATGAATTGTACGTTAGCGTTAATTTAAACATAATTCTCGCATATCTTGGAAATTTTTGTAAAAAGTGGGGCTTAGTCTGAATTCTTCAGCAGGTCTTCAAAATATGGTTGCACGTAATGCAGTTAGACTTTTAGGGCTCATAAAGTTCAATTGGAGTCGAAAAAACAACTGGTGACTTCGGCTATTCGAACGCAAAGAGTTTGCTCTGATTTTGAAAATTTTGCAGCGTCAGCAACACAGCAGCTCTTGAAGACTCGAAAAGTTCAGCTTTTTTGTGGCACTCTCTCCTGCCAAGCGCGTCCACCAGCTCTTTTTTTTCCTTTTTTCATATAGTGAACATTAGCTTAATTGACGCCACAACTTTAAAACTACGCGTAAATGTTTGACAGATTTTGTAAATTTCCGGGAAAAAATAAATTTGTTTATGTAGAATTTTGATTTTGTGCATACCGAGTCCAGGAAACTACATTGACAACGAATGCAAAAATTACGCCAATTTTTACAGCCATGTTATTGCAACAGTTGCATCAAATCTAATTTTTTGGCAAGCTTTTAACCTTCATATCTAATAATTTTGGCTAGCTTTTAACCTTCAATTCTAATTTTTTAGCAAGCTTCTAACCTTCAAATCCAAAATTTTCCGCTTCTCTGATCTCCCAAGTCACCAAACGCTCGTCATTTCTCGCCACTCAAATTTTGTACTTCCTGTTTCTAAACGCTGATTTTTCCGCCCGCTCAACATCGAGCGGTTTTAGGTTCCTGTGAATGATAGTAATTTGGAGCTGCGAATTCAACATGAGGCTTCCAGCATCACTAGCTGGCAGACAGTCGCTCTGCTGCCGCTCTGATTTAGCGATGAGAAATTCGCTCGATCTTTTTGGATCTGGCAAGCCTCTTTCTGTCAAAATGAGCAAAAAGGAAGAGTTTTGACACTAACGCGTGAAAATAAAAGGAAAAGTTGAAGTGTAAGTTGAAATGTGGAATGAAGGATAATATTGAAGTTTGTGGAGCAGTAACAGTGTACGTACAGGCTCTCTCACAATTCCTACAATCTTCAGCTTGATTTTCCTTCATGTTAAAAAAGCGTAATTTACTGAATGGAGGGGTATTCAATAATATTTAAATAAAAGTTACTAAAGCCGGAAAGTAGGAGCTTGTAGTCGGCCGCATGGAAAATGAAATGTCAAATGGATTTACTGAGTATGGTTACTACACAGTGTTTGGTGCATAGGCGCATGTCTGTTGGGGCATCTTTTATTGAATATATTCATGTTTCACTGAACATTTTTCCTTTTATTGAACATTTGTATCGTGTATTGGAAATTTTCGACGCCCTCCTCGAAGTGTAGTACATCACCTGCTAAATGAAGGCATGTCTGCAAGTTTTCAATTTTGTATTTGATCCATGACCCTTCATAGCCCCTCTGGTAGTGGCAGGGGAGAGGTATTAGGTTCAGGTTAGTTTGCTTTCTCTATCCTATGCTGTGGAGATCTCCGGGAGATACTGGTAGGTTACCTCACCTATAGGTAGGCTTTTAACACTAAGTGCGACGTCACCCACGGTGGTCACTGAGGGAATTTTTAAAATGCTTCTGACCGACCAGCAGTCACTAATTAAATTTCGATAATTGTTCAATGAAAACTAAATGAAGGCGCGATGTTTTTGATGTTCGTTATTTTCAAAAATTGATCTCTAAAATGAACTCTAATTTGAAAGGACCATTGAACTTCAGTTTAACCCACCCAGTTCAGTTTAACCCAGAACGTGTTAAGAACTCTATCGTTCTTGCTCACTTCGCTTCTATGCGTTTTCGTACCTGTTTTGTTATTCCTTCTGTATTTTTCTATTTCTGCCCTCCTTACTTGTTGTTTCTATGTACAGAATAATCTGTGTGGGAACTCACCAAGCAGGTTTCCCAGTTACTACATACAATCCATATTGAATGGTCCCCACTCTTCTTTCTCTTCAAATCATTTATTTTTGTGGCTATGGACTCTTAAACTAAAATAGTGAAATTAATCATAATAACATCGTCCATAGCTGTGCCGTACAAGATGTGCTACGAAAAAAGAACCTAAGATGAAAATATTGTAATTCCAAAAATAAGTGTTGCATTTCTATTTTGTTTTGACCAAATTCTTCGTTAAACGCTTTTCGGCAAATGCTAAACGTTTTGGTAAAAAATGTTCAAAATGTTTACCCTATAATTGCTCTAATGAAGGCTGTCAAAAGCATGTTTATGTATGAAAGTCAAGCAATAAAGTGTATACTCATTAATTTAACTTTATTTTCGCTTTAGAAAAATAGGCAATACTATCTGTTCACTGCACCTTGGCAGGCATCTGTGAAACTAATTTCTGATATAAAGAACGATTATTTTTTAGTACATTGAATTTGTTAAGAATGTTTTGTTTCAATTTTTCAAGGTTTTGTGGGTAATCAAGTGATAGCGATAAGAACACGCCTGATAGAAATTTTTAAAAACCGCATAGTGATATTAAATCAATGAATTGAGTGGCCTCCACGATTTCCAGATCTAACACAGTGTGATTTTTCCTATGTGGACACTGAAAGTATATTTCACTCTCCCTAAAAACACTGAAGAATTTGAAGATAGAATCACTAACGAATTAAATTTACTATAAAATGAGCTACAGCTAATGAAACGAGTTGATTCATCGATGCTATCAAAACTCAAAATTGCGTTTACAAAAATGAACGATATGTGGAAGCAATTAGAGCTTAAAAACATTTTTAAATATTTTTACTAAAATGACTTACTAAATGGTAGTTGCAAGGATTTCTTTTCTGAAAGTTAAAATAAAGTTAAATTGAGGCGTGTACATTTTATTCTTAACTTTCAGTCGTGAACACGTGTCTGAGAGTGAGCCTACAGTGAAATAATTTACATAATTAGAGTGTAAATATTTTTGTAGACATTCAGCATTTGAAAACGTTCAGCATATTTTTGAAGACATTCAGCATTTGAAAACGTTCAGCATTTGAAAACGTTCAGCATATCAAAACGTTCAGCATTTGTTGAACACCGTTTAACAAAGAATATAGCTGGATCAATAAAAAAAATGCAGTAAATAGTTTTAAATTATATTATTTTCACTTTGAGTTTCGTTTTATTTCGATTGCGCCGAGTAAAATAGCACCTTAAGCGCACCTGTATCATCGCTACCAAGTGCAGTAGCCGGCTACCAAAAATTTCGGTGCTTAAAAGTTGAACTATTAAAAGTTGAATTGTCGAGTTGAGATAAAAAGTTGAATTAAATTATACTTTAACATATCAAGTCCTTGGAGCTTTTAAACTGAACATTTTTGAACATCTCTCCATAGAAGGAATTATGTTTATTTAAATGGCCTTTAAGTTAAGTTTGCTCAAAGAATTCTAAAACACTCTATAACTGTTGCAATCGTTCAATACAATTACTGCAACTTTGTGCTCTTGCAAATGGATTTTCTACGAATGGTTTTCAAAAGTTCACAGTTGACAACGGATCAGCATAGGTGTGTACCACTATATAAATGCTTATTTGCGCACTGGTGTAAATGCTACGTGTAAATGCTACTAAGAAATGCTACTTAGCATTTCAATTATTTCACGACCTTTTTTAGAATAGATTTTATCAAACTAGGTTGGGTGTCATCGTGCTTTTACATTTTAACGCTAATTTAGAAAGATAGGAATGTATTCGAGCAGTAAAGTCGTTTTTTCAATTCTGCCATTTACAACTAAAACTAACCAGAGCAACCGCTCGACGGAAAATATTTTTGCCTTTTTTTGACGATGCTCGCTAAAACTAACTTGCTGCCGTTAGTAAGTTTCCTTTAAGAATGTTTTTTACCAATTATTTGCAATCTCCTTAAGGTTGCAGCACATACACGTTTTGAAACATTTTTTTTTTATATTTGTTTCGCTGCATTAATCTTTTCTCGTTCATTCTCAGTTTTTCTAAACACATCCGCGTACCTGCAGCGATTTTTTATGGTTTGAAAAAAACAGCCATGTTTTTAAATCGTATTATTGAATACCTTGATGTCTTTCAGTGGCGATTCGTTTTCTGCTTTGTGTAAGTTTCTGATGGCAACATTTCCTTGAGAGCGAAGAACTCGAATAAAGAACGTATTTGAATGTACCGTGAAGAAGGTTAGCAAAAAAACCTAATCGGGATGCCGTGGATAGCATCATCACAAATAACTGTTTTACACCGATGCCAATGCAACTATTTTTATGATATATTTTCCGAAATATTTCATTTCGGGTCGACAACTTTGGTGCATTTCCCTCTACGAACGTCTCAAAAACTACATGGAATACCCGCTATATCCTACTTGATAACCTTAGCGGATCGCTAAATCTGTTTCGAAAAACTAGGTGGGCTTCCCGCTGTATCCAATTGAACACTTTGACCGCAACGTGCGCCACCGGTGGCCACGGAAGGGATTTTCATAATGCTTCTGATCGACTGGTAATCACTTGCTCAATTTTCACAAGTACTTAATTTAAGCCAAGTGCTGGCATGATTCAGTTAATGTTTGCCATTTCCAAATTGCGGACTACAATAATACTATTGACTTTAAATTTGAGTTGAATATTGAATTTCAGTTTAACCAATTATGGTCAAAGTGTTAATACACATAGTTAACATCTCTCTACATCGAGTTCAGCAAACTTAGCGAATTTCCCGTAACATTTCTCATTTTTGCCTCCAGCGCGTCGCCGATCAAAACTGGCATCGACGGCGCCCTCCTGTGGACCGCGCTGGTGCTACTGACGGGACTGACGTCCCCAGCAGGAGTTGTGGGGGCCTCACCGACATCCCAAGGGGCATGGGTCTTTCCCAACCTTCTCGCCCTCGCTCCCCAGCTCATGCTGCTCATCCCCAACGTGGGGGGAGACGTAGTGTGGACGCCAGTGTTGCCTGCAACCCCAGGTGTGTCTTGCGTTGTGCTGTTGTGTCTTGTGTTGTACTTCTGGTGTGTCTTGTGCTGTACTTCTGGTGTGTCTTGTGCTGTACTTCTGGTGTGTCTTGTGCTGTACTTCTGGTGTGTGTCTTGTGCTATACTTCTGGTGTATGTCTTGTGCTGTACTTCTGGTGTGTCTTGTGCTGTACTTCTGGTGTGTCTTGTGCTGTACTTCTGGTGTGTTTTGTGCTGTACTTCTGGTGTGTCTTGTGCTGTACTTCTGGTGTGTCTTGTGCTGTACTTGCTGGTGTGTCATGTGCTGTACGTCTGGTGTGTCTTGTGTTGTACTTACTTTTATTTCCATGCAGTATTTTATGGCACTAGCCACTATACAATACTCTACTCAGCAAGGTGTTCACGTAGTATTCTGTTTATTTTCCCTTTAATATTTTCCACGAGTGTGACCTGTGCTGCGCCGAAGGTGTTCCATCTCTGCTTCAGTAACTCTGTGCAGTGAGCTCTCAGCGCGAGGATAACTTCACCTTCTGACTGCGAAATAAGTTAGGGATGCTCTAACTTTGTGTCTCCAAATGGGAAAGAAACCTTGACTCTGTTATGAACATTGGATTAAGCCGCAGAAAAATTGCAGAATGCGGTTGACTTTGTTTTAACTTTTGTTAAAAGGTTCATTGAAGTGAATTTTTTTGTATCGGCAACGTTTTTGTCAAAGTTGAATCTTCTGGAGTGTAATTATAGTTATGATTTTTTAACTTTTCAAAGGAAAATGACTTACATTTTGATCAGAGATCACTTAACTGCAATATGCATTTAGTGAGTTAGTCTTTCGTAGCTTTATGTAAAAGTTAATTACGCACCGATTAATGCCACTGAAAATGAACGTTTTTCTTGTCTTTTTTTTAAATAACTACAAAACTCAGAGAAGAAACTCTCAGCATTTTATTCAGTACCTGATAATTTAGTCTACCAACTAGAAAAAAATGCAGTTTTAACTCTGAGCTTAACAACATAAGTACTGGCTGACGCAAAATAGTGCCTATGAAAATCAGAATGATAAAAATATAATAATGTTTATGGATTTCACAATGCTCTTCAAATATTACTGCCTGCGTGTCTGCTCCCGTCAATACCTGCGTAGTTGACAGATCCTTTTGTGCTGCAGAGAGCCTCCCTCTCTGAATTTTTTGTGGCGAGTCCAGGTCTGCATTGCAGTCGCTGCATTTTTTATATCAAGCTCTCAAGAGACGTGCGCTGCTCAGGTGTAGTTGAAGTGTTCTAGCAGGAATCTGTGCCATAAGGCTCTTTGCTGTCAAAGAATAAAAAAATGTACTTCTATAGACACATTAAACGTAGAGTGTTGACCTTCAGTTGTCTATATGCTTGGTATCACAAAAGTAGTGTACATTAGAAAATGTTTTTCCTCGATATCAAAATGACGTTTCTATTTTTAGAATATCCTTTCCATTCTTGAGTTTTAATCCTTCTTGTTCGATAGCAACAAAGTATCGATACGTTGTGTCGATCGATGACCTCCATTCTCACTTGATATTACCTCAAGGCCGCTGCGCTATGTTGATTAGTGACCTCTATTACCCAATATTGAAACAAGTCCATCGTTCTTAATTTGATTGTTGACGTTCTCAGGGAACTTTATGTTGATTATTGAGTTGTCATTTAGCTTTATGTTGAGTTTTTACGCTTTCATATAGCTTTATATTGATTTTTTTGCTCTCATTCAGCTTTGTGTTGATTTTTTACATTCTCACGTAGCGTTATGTTGATTATAATCAATGCAACACTAAAATATATATCAGAATATAAAGATTTAAATATAAAAATGGAGGAATATAGAGATAACAATCTAAATGTATAAATAAAAGATATAAATGTAAAGATAGAAGAACCTAAAGAAAACTTTAATAATTACTGACGTTCTCACGCTGCGTATAAAATCACTCGACCCAAACGCGCCGCAGACCAGCTGGACCTGTGGACGGTGTCAGCGACGGGCTGTCGGTGCACGTCAGGCGAGGCGGGGGCGGCGGCGGACGGGAGCGGCGGGCGCGGATGTGCGTGCTGCGCCCCCCGCGTCGGGTGCCCGTGCGGGCCCTCCAGCCCCCACCGTTGCGCCCAGTGCGGCCTGCAGCACCACTGCAACCGGAGTGAGTCGGGCGCCATCTTTTGTGATGTTTTGGTGCAGCTGTGCTTTGGTGCGTCTATGCTTTGGTGCGTCTATGCTTTGGTGCGTCTATGCTTTGGTGCGTCTATGCTTTGGTGCGTCTATGCTTTGGTGCGTCCATGCTTTGGTGCGTCTATGCTTTGATGCGTCTATGCTTTGGTCCATCAAAGTTTGATGTGCTTGATGCATCTGTGTTAAAAGGGTTTTGATGCATCTGTGTGGTGTGCTTTGATGTATTTGTGTTTGGTACTTTTGATGTATCTATGTTGAGAGGGTTTTCGTAATATCAATGTTCGGAAAAGTTTTGTAATATCTATGAATAGAGATTTATTAATGTGTCATGTTATGAAGCTTTTTCATAAATCATGCTAGGAAATTATTCTATACATCAATTTTCGGAGATTGTTTGCTAAATGATGTGCGAAGATTTTCTGAGGTATCAATGTATGAAAATCTTTTTATGAACCTAATTGGACCTAATTGGGAGATTGTTTGCTGTTTTGTTTGGAGAATTTTGATGAATCAGGTTTTGAGATTTTTGTAGCGTCAATGTTTGAAGGGTTTTGGCGCAGTAATGTCTGAAGACTTTTTTACACATCAGAATTCGAAGATATTGATGAAGCTTCAATGATTGAATTTTTATGAATTAATAGCTCATAATTTTCAAGCCCATCAATATTGGGAAATTTTTTGATGCCTTAATGTTCGATGAGCTTTTAAAATTGCGTCCATGTTTGAAGATTACTTGCATCAATATTGGAAAAATTTCTTGGTGCATCAATTTTCGAACATTTTCTAAACATTCATAATTGAAAATCGTTGATTGCGTTGAAATTTGAACAATGATACAAAAATATGGGGCGATTTGCTTCCGGGAAATCAGTATTTAAAGTTTTAAACATAGCGGTGGAAATTTTTATGCGCCTTTTCAGTAAAAGTGACCAGAGTGAAATGTCGAGATTCGTTCAAACCTACACGAGAGAATTTATAAGGTCAGATGTTCATTTTAAGAACAAGAGCTTCAAATTCTGTGGCAGCTCCTACGTGCACTGATCAAATGGCAAAATGTGCGTCAGTTGTGTTGCATTAGTGAGTATAAATGTGAGGGCCCGAGCTGAGAGTTAGGTAGGCCTTTATTTTTGTACGTATAAAATGTTTTTTGTAATGTTAAGGATCATCTTTTTTCGGTTAACTGCTGTCCTGTTTGTCAATGCCTACTACTTCTTTCTTCATGTTTTATCTTGTTTCATGAACTTCTTTCCCAACTTTCTGTTTCTATTCACCTTGTGCATAGATTCCGCATCCCCTTAACTCCACACTAAATGGTACCTTTTTCCTTTCTCTCTTTCGAACGCCTTTGTTGCGGTCGATGGACTCTCAAACTAACATCTACAGTAATCTGTTAGTGAAAATCAAGTTCACTTTTCCTACAACAAGTTTTCAAAGTTTGTGTGTTGGTTCGACTGAGCTGTGTGCTGAGCGTAATCGCTTTTAAGTATTTCTAAATTGTGTTGTGACCGAAATTGTCTTTCGTCAACGTAGAGCGTCGTGTAATTTAAGCTGCCTTTGTCAGACTTGAATCAATCTTTATTTTCCAAAGACAAACGCAATAGTTCATGAATTTCTGATGAAATAGTTTTTTCTATGAAGAACATAACAGTATCTGCTTGTGTCAGTCCTTTCAAGTTTTGTAAAACAGCTGAAAATTAATCAAGGCCTCGTTCAGTCGAGGGCGGACCCTTCAAGGTCCGCTGAAATCTGATTGCGAGCAACTGAAATATTTGCTTTGTTGCTTAAAGTCAACAGAAATGTTTAATGTCAATGCGGCATAATTGACACAGGCTCGAGAGTCTGTAAAGTGATATTCTGCATCGAGTAATTAAATATGTGCGGAATATATACGGAGGCTCTGGATGCATTTCAGGAAAGCCTTGCTTTGTTTGAGAGAGAGGGAGAGCTTGCTTTACTTTAAGCTCAATTACGGTCTTCTCTTCTAAATTTGGAGCAACAAGATCCGAGCATTTCACGGTCTAGGCTTGAATTGTGTCGGTATTAGATTTCAGTTTATTGAGAAATTTTAGCGACGTTGATAAGGACGAAAACGCGTGCGTTGTTCACAGCCCAGTCTCTGCTGATGATGTAAGCAAATGATGATATAATCAGAAGCTCTGCTTGTTGTTCTCTTTATTTTTAGACTCGATTAACATTGTGAAAGAAGACATAACAGCACTTCTGGAATAACTGCCACGGAACACTGCTCTAGAAATTGACGGTAACCAGCCGTATTTTAATTCATTTATGATTTTGTTGTGGCAGTTAAAATAAATATGACAGATTTTCTTTTCTCTCGTGCCACTATGTGATTGACGGTTACGATCAAAAATAAAACTGTCGGAGTATTATAATTCAGACACCGATTATATTTATGATAGTTCAAAAACCGATTATACGGTGTTTATTATAACACAGAAACTGATTATGCAGAATTTATTATAACACAGAAACCGATTTTATGGTATTTATTATAGTTCAGAAACCGATTATACGGTATTTATTAAAGTTCAGAAACCGATTATACGGTATTTATTATAGTTCAGAAACCGATTATACGGTATTTATTATAGTTCAGAAACCCATTATACTTATCCATTGAGGATGAAAATAATGAGAGCATAAATACTTGAATACTAATCGCAAATCTAATTAAGTAATCGCATTTATGTAAAGGCAGCTTTTTCTATGATGTTGATTACGCCGACCGGCCTTTGAAGCAAATTTCCTCTTTAAAAAAAGTTAAATCTGTTAACGCGAGCTCGTTATCAGTTTAAATTAAATTTAATGTGATACGTAGTTTTAAAGTATTAGTTAAAATATTAATGTGATGAATATTGCTTTAAAGTATTAGTTAAAATGGTAGTGTGATAAATATTGCCTTAAAGTATTAGTTAAAATATGAAGCTCGCGTGCACGCTCGAGACGAACAAAACATTTCGTTCACAAATAAATAAAACTTTCGTTCACTGATTTGAGAAAATTTTGTGGGGAAATTTTGTTCATTGACAAAACATTTCGTTCACTGATTTGAGCGACGTGTGATCCAACCATAAGACCAGGAGCAAAATACTGCGAACGCAACATCGGGTTGGTGTGCAATATTTTGTCAACACGAACACGTTCTACAATTTTAAGAGTGAGTCGATCCCTCAACCAATAAGAGATCCGAGCGTCACATGAGACGTAAAATTGCAAAGAAAATAAAACTAAACCAATAACACGACAGCGTCGCACCTGACAGGCTGTGCGTGGTGTCGACGGAGATTTGATACTGTTGCGCACATTACCTTTTATCTCGTAATGAATGGCGTGCTTCGCAATTAGAGAGCTTAGCCGAGATCGAATTTTGAATCGGGAATGCGTTTTTAAATTGATGTCTGTTCTGCAGCTGCCATTTGCGCATATTGAAAATATTGATGAGTGAATTGCTCGTGTGAGCATTTTATTTGATGGTTTGTTTGTCGTTTGCCACTGACTAGCAAAGGTTTGTAGCGAAAACAGCAATGGTTTTTTTTTAGAGACAATAACCCTCTGACAGTCCATATTTCCAAGGTCTTTGATCTTTTTTTTCAATTTTAAAAGGAAGTAAGCACCTGCTTAAACAGAAAAAAAACATGCTTGGGCAATTTTATTTCCCTGATAAATCAGGGTAATGATTGCAATTATCTTAGAAAACTTTTCCCTTAACTATTTGAGTGTTGGGAAGCAAAGGGTTAAATTAACTTACCTTCCTGTTACCCTCCGTAGTAAGGTGAAAATAATGGTATATTAGATGAACTGATCATACGTTTTCCCCCTTGTTCTAAATACCTCATTGTTTCTCGCTTCTTAATTCGTCTAAAACTTCAAACAGCTATATACCCCTCCTGAGGCATGGAGTAGGCAATAAGTTTAGGTTAGTCGGGTTTGTTTATTCTGTGTTATGGGGCCTGGTGCCACCAGGGAAATACTGTTAGGTTACCTCAGCTATAGATCGCCTTTCCGAACATCTGTCCGTTGAGACCACTTTCTTCTTTCAGTTTTTATACCTTCCCCGCTATCTCTTCTTTGTGCTTCCTTCCTCTTCCTTCCTGACCTTTTGTCTTTCCGCATAGAATATTCTGTGCAAGACCACACTTTGTGCATAGATTCCTCGTTTCCTAAAGTTCATGCCTAAATGGTGCTTTCTCTTTTCTCTTTCTCTCAAGATCGTTTCTTTTGGAGCAAGGAACTTCTAAAAGCGTTTTTATAATGCGCATAATAAAAGCTTGGAATAATTTACGATTAAACAAGTATTGGTTTGAGCTTGTTTATAAGTTAAAAATTACGTAACTCGATGCTCAAAGTACTCGAAGTTTGAAGTTCAGTGAAATAATGCTCAACGCAAAGGACTGAGAATTACGTCTTACAATTTCATTATAATAAAAATATTACTCTGCCTGAGAAATACTACAATTATATATGTATTAAAATTTGCACTCTCAATGGGAATGAATATGTGAGCTCCCGAACTGTTGTTTTGGACGTTCTTCCTATCGTTGAAATACAACAAAATTTGGTAGTGCTACAAACGTATTTTTTCGGTTCACTGTTGTCCGATTTTTCGGCACCCCTCAATTTCTTCCATAAATTTTTATCTTTTTTCATTAACTTCTTTCAATCATACTGTTTCTATTTGTAGGGTGTGGGGACACACCTTATGCATATATTCTCGGTTCCCATAATTCCATTCCATAATGTTGGCAATTCCATTCTACCTTTCCTGGAAACACCTTTGTTCCTAGTGAGGAGGCTTAATTTAACTTATAATCTACTTCTAATCAAATCTTTTAAAAATACGATTCCAAACAAATTGTAGCAAAACGAATTGTCAATTACACCTATTCATAATTAAGAATACCACAACACTATAATTATTAAAAATTAAGAATGCTAGACCTCTATGATTATTTATAATTAAGAATGATTGAATACCATATTTATTTATTAGTGAGAATGCATCAACACTATTATTATCTATAATTGAGTGTCCTAGAACCTTATAATTATTTATGACAAGAAATTTTACATCACCATAATAGTTTACAAATAAGATGCTAGAGCATCGAAGGATGCACTGAGATGATGCTTTTTCAGTGAACGTGGTTTTGTTGTATGAAGCTGATCCTTTGCTTATACTGCAACTATTTTTTCATAAAATGACTATTCTAATTCTCATTTCACTCTTACTTTCCATTCCACGGTTAAAAAATACTTTCATACATCTATTCGAATTCGCTTCAGCGAAAAGTATCGTGTTCTGCAAATGCATTTCAAAGAATACACAGTGAAACTAAATGTATATTTGCAAGAAATATTTCCTGCGTGTTCGCTGAGTAAACAACTCAAACAAATGTAAAATGTGTTGAAAACTCTGTTCAGACGTCTTTTAGTTTTAGAGAAACTCCAACACTCTATGATAGAAATTCTGCGATTTTAAACTAAAATCCAGTGGAATAAAATTCAAATGTTTCATTTTCAACTCCTCCTGGTACGAGTTTCTGTAGCGTTCAAGGAAAGTGCGAAATTTAAGAATAATACGCTTGCACCAAACGACATTTGTGTCACGTGTGTCACGATATCAGTAATTTTAAAACCATGTATATTTCCATTATTTTACATTAGAAAGTTTGTTCACTGTATCAAAAGAAGTCTTTTAACACACGTGCTAAATGGGTATGTAAAAATATGAAACTGAAGTTTCTTTGAACGTCCAGCTAGCAAAGATGTGATCGCAGGGACATGGAATAGAAAACTGAAAGAGATGGTCGTACAAGATACAGCACATTTTTAGTTGCAGGGCTTGGAAAATGAAAATTCTTCAAAGAAGGGACAGAATCCGATGACGTAAAGTTAGCTCACGGTATATTGGGATCATATACCGCAAAGTTTTAAATACATGCAATCAAAAGATGAGACAATTAAGTATTGCCTTTTTAAAACACAAGTAGATTTCAAAATTAGGGAAATGGAAAGATTGTTAAATACAAAGAGCATATACCGTAAATAAACGCAAAAATGAAGGAAATAGTTGAATACCAGAATAATACACCGTAAAATTCATGATGAATGGGAAAAAAAGGTAGTTAAATATTAGGTGCAAATACCGTAGATTTAAAATAGATGAGGAAAAAAGGTGGTTGAATATTGGGTGCATAAACCGTAGATTTTAACACCAATGCTAATAAAAAACGCATGTTTAGATCAAGTATCGTTGATTTCAAATTTTCTTATTTCAAGGGATTGGTAGTTACGTGTTGAGTAACTGCTAAATTTGAAATCCTGGAAAACGGGAAATCAGTAAAAAAAATCGGGCTCCGCTATTTGTTTCCATCTAGGAAACAAGAACACCAAAATGAAATGGAATTACTTCAGCGGGGCTTCAATGTTTGTTCAGTGTTAAGTGTTTTGTTTTAACTTGGGAACGAAGGAAGGTAAGCCTTTGTGTCTCAGACTAGCAATAAACAAGCACTTGAGCCTGGCCAAGCAGAAACATCGTTCGAGGAAACCTTCGGGTGCAGTAAAAAACACGGTCGTGGAGAAGAATGTTCGTGCATAAATTTTGTTCCAACTGCAACAGGGAAACATTTTCAACAAGATGAAAATTCTTGCGTAAAACATTTACCAACTTGACACGCAATTTTATTCATTTCTAGTTTTCTTGAATAAAATCGTTTCCATTATGAATAAAAATAAATTATAAAATTATAGAAATTATGTCAATAGTGAGCTTTATTACGTTGCATTCACAGGCCTATAGGATGAAAAGGCTCCAAAAAGATAAGCAGCAGGCAAGGTACTAAATACTTAGTGGTCGCACTGATAATGAATGATAAAAAATACTCAAAACGCATATACACCAAAAACTTAGGTGCGCTAAAAGCCCAGGCACACTATACACCTAGGCACACTATACACCTAGGCACACTATACACCTAGGCACACTATACACCTAGGCACACTATACACCTAGGCACACTATACACCTAGGCACACTATACACCTAGTCACACTATACACCTAGTCACACTATACACCTAGGCACACTATACACCTAGGCACACTATACACCTAGGCACACTATACACCTAGGCACACTATACACCTAGGCACACTATACACCTAGGCACACTATACACCTAGGCACACTATACACCTAGGCACACTTTACACCTAGGCACACCATATACCTAGGCACGCCTAAAAAACGAGTCACACTTAAATCCCAGGCACGCGCAGAACCCAGACGCATTAAAAATCCTAGGACTCGGAAAACCCAGTCCCGCTCGCTCCCTAATTTCGCACAAAACTATCCTCTGATTTATAGAAATATAAAGCAAATTTTGAAATTAGTAAACACCGACCTTAATTCTCTTGGCTATTCTCGGAACAGGAGCACAACTCCGCAAACCGGTCTGCTATTCTTCCCAGGTTCCAATGCAAGTTTTCATTTCTAACACAAATACTTGGTCGGAGCCTCATTATAAGCTTCACTCTATGCAACATCACATACTTCTATGAAAACCGCATCACATGCCCCATACAGTTCATGCACCGCAGATTTTAAAACCTGAGTGATGGATAGTTGAATACTGCGAGTAAATACCGTATATTTTCAGTACTATCACATGCTGTATATAGAGCACCACGAGACGCCCTGAAATGAGCTGGTCCCGACAGTGCAACATGAAAAGAAAGTTAAATACTGGGAGTAAATACCGTAGATTACTGTTACAATCATATGTTATATGTAGAGCACCATCACTTGCCCCATTGGGTTCATACTTCGTAGATTTCAAAACCAGCGATTTGAAAAGAGAGTTAAATACTGGGAGCAAATACCGTAGATTTTCACCATCATTACACCCTGCTTGTAGAACACATAAACCTAGGCACACTATACACCTAGGCGCACTATACACCTGGGCACACTATACACCTAGGTACACTACAAGCCCATGCACACTATAAACCCATGCACACTATAAACCCATGCACACTATAAACCCATGCACACTAGAAACCCATGCACACTAGAAACCCATGCACACTAGAAACCCATGCACACTAGAAACCCATGCACACTATAAACCCATGNTGCACACTAGAAACCCATGCACACTAGAAACCCATGCACACTAGAAACCCATGCACACTAGAAACCCATGCACACTAAAAACCCATGCACACTAGAAACCCATGCACACTAGAAACCCATGCACACTAAAAACCCATGCACACTATAAACCTAGACGCCCTGAAATGAACTGGTCCCGAGTTCCGTGCGAGATCAAAAGATAGTTAAATACTGGGAGCAAACACCGTAGATATACATCACCATCACACCCAGGATATAGAGGCCCACGTCCTGAAATTAACTGAAATTAGCTGAACCTAACTGAAATTAGCTGAACTTAACTTAACTGAAATTAGCTGAACTTAACTTAACTGAAATACACTGATCCCGCCAGTGTGCAACGTGACCATAGACGGGGGCCTGCTGAGCGTGAGTGCCGGGACGCTGGCGGGCTCGCTGTCGCCCCCCGCAGACCTGGGCGCGCCCCTCCTGTGCTGGTACTCCCTGAGGGCGCCACCCGGCCACAGGGTCGAGCTCCAGCTCCACAGGCTCATCCACGTCGGCTCATCCATCAACGGGACTGCGTGAGTACTGGCGTTAGTGGTGGACTGGCCATCTGGAATGAATAAGGCACGTCCATCTGAAGTGGCTGGGGCACGTCCATCTGGAGTGCATAAGGTACGTCCATGTGGAGTGCATAAGGTACGTCCATGTGGAGTGCATAAGGCACGTCCATGTGGAGTGCATAAGGTACGTCCATGTGGAGTGCATAAGGCACGTTCATGTGGAGTGCATAAGGCTCATCCATCTGAAGTGCATGTCACACTCATTCATTTTGGGACATCCCTCAACGAAACTGCGTGAGCCCAGGCGTAATCCATCTAAATTCCATAAGTCACGTTCATCCATATGGGTTCATCCATCATCAAGATGACGTAAGTACTGACTCATCCATCAGCGGTGCATAAGTCAGGCTCATCTGTGTCAGTGTGGCAATCAATGATGCTATGAGTGTTCAGTTAGGAAGCTAGAATTACAGAATAAAATCATTTGAATGTAGTTTAACTTCGACTAAAACAAGCTTTTCTGGATGAACATCATCATTCAATGGGACCATATAAATAACTTATATTTTGTATTTAAACTGCATGAATGAATTAACTAAGGTGACTTTGATCAATTGGAAATGCGTAGGGGAAAAGAGCTAGCTCTGCAATGAAGTTTTGACTTGCTTTTCAAGTACGCAATGATTCCAAAACTCGTGTGTTGGTGGGAGTGAGCGATCTTCTTTTTGATGGTCGTCTGGTTCGCCAATTAGACGACACGGGAATGCATTTACTGTAGGGAACTGGCTTTGTAAATATTTGCACGCTCTATTCCGAAAAATTATTTTTAGTGAATGCTCTACTGAATTGAAGTTGGGCTTTTATAACGAACGGTAACATGAATCTCAGTTTCTTTGTGATTTCAAGTTTAGGAAAATTTTTATTCAATATAGAAGAGAAAAGATGGTACATTTTATTGTTTAGAAAAAACGTGAATGAACAGTTTTAAATTTTGGCTTATCAAAAAACTATCTCTGTATTTGGGTGAAACATTTTTAGTTTTAATGATTGTATTCTCAAAATAAATTGCATCAATACACTTTTAAATCTTGCCATGGGATATTTCATTATTTTATATCCGTAGATACTGAGATTGAGATTTTTGGAGACTTATTATTTCAAGGAGGCTCCTTGCAAACTTCAGCTGATTTTAAAATAACAGTTTCTACTAAAATAACAGCAGAATTTCTGATAGTAACGTTTCTGATAACACGATGTCCATCTCTTTCCACCGTTTTAAAAGGTCAGCCAGAAAAATTGGCAAGAAAAATTACAATTTTTGATGTCGAGGAACTTTGAAATTAATTTGCATGCAATTTTTTCAAATAGCTCCAGTGCTAAATCTTTTTTAGCTATCAGGAAAAAAATTTCATTCCACCATTTTTTTACACTCAGCCAAAATATTTTACTTGAAAATTAAAATCGTTAATGTCGAAGTATAATACTTCGATACTAGCTTGCATCAATTTTTTCAAATAGCTCCAGCATTAAATCTTTTTTAGCTATGAGGAAAGAGACTTTTAGTTTAGTATGAGGAAAAGCTTTTTAGCTCTGAGGCAATGCGGTCCTCTGTAGCATTAGACTGTAGTTGTGCATCGAAGTACGTCGGTTGTACCAACTGTGAGTTGTGAGAGAGGGTTGCCGAGCATAGGGAGTAAGTTATCGCACAGACCATACGTTATGGTGGTGAAACTTTTTCAGTGGTTATATACCCTGCTGCAATACTTTGTGAATGTTTCCTGTTGTTCCAGATACTGAAGATGAGTATAGTTTTTACTCAAAAGCTCTTTTTTTCATAAAGAAGACTTCATGAATGATGTTTTTACCCTCCTTGATTAGTCTGTTTTTAAGTTATCGCACAGGTACAATGCTAGGGTACCTTCCTCATTCTCCCCTCAGGGGGATACAACGTTTGTGTATATGGGAATTAGCGCTCCCAGAGGGAATATGTGAGGTTCCAAGCTAAAGGTTAGGTAAGTCTCCTTTTTGTTGAAATAAAATAGGTTTTTTGTTTTCTCACGGACCATCTTCTTTTGGTTCACTGCTGTCCTGTTTTCAGCATCCACAACTTTCTTTTTCAACTTTTATCGTGTTTCATTAACTTCTTCCTCTCATTACTGTTTTGATACACCTAATGCATAGATTCCTAGTTCCCTTAACTCCATATTTAATGATGCCTTCTTCCTTGTTCTCTTTGGAACGCTTTCGTTGTGGTTAGGGAGGCTTAAACTAACGCATAATCTAATCAGTGTACCTGGAAAAATGTTAGAATGAGGATCGATTGAACTGCTACGCTCCATAACTGAGCTCTTGCATATAACAAAAGTAATTCCACAACCAAAAATTTCCTCATGCAAAAATTATGAGATGTGTATCAAACACATTAACTCTAATTTTACAAACTGGTTGATAGAGTATCAGCAATATTCAATCGCGCAAAAGTACTCGAAAAATCGGTGATTCATTGCCACTTCAGGTTTTTAAATACGTAAGTAATGAAGAATAAGAAGTTTGTTTAGCGTGGCTTACTAACCTTGATCATTACCAGCACTCACCCTTATCATTACCAGCACTCACCCTTATCATTACCAGCACTCACCCTTATCATTACCAGCACTCACCCTTATCATTACCAACACTCACCCTTATCATTACTAGCACTCACCCTTATCATTACCAGCACTCACCCTTATCATTACCAGCACTAACCTTTATCATTACCAGCACTCATCCTTATCATTACCAGCACTCACCCTTATCATTACCAGCACTCACCCTTATCATTACCAGCACTAACCTTACTCATTACCAGCACTCACCCTTATCATTACCAGCACTCACCCTTATCATTACCAGCACTCACCCTTATCACTACCAGCACCAACCTTGACCAATCATCACCATCACTAACCATGACCGATCATCACCATCACTAACCATGACCGATCATCACCATCACTAACCTTGACCAATCATCACCAGCACCAACCTTGACCGATCATCACCAGCACCAACCTTGACCAATCATCACCAGCACCAACCTTGACCAATCATCACCAGCACCAACCTTGACCAATCATCACCAGCACCAACCTTGACCAATCATCACCAGCACCAACCTTGACCAATCATCACCATCACTAACCTTGACCAATCATCACCAGCACCAACCTTGACCAATCATCACCAGCACCAACCTCGACCAATCATCACCAGCACCAACCTTGACCGATCATCACCATCACTAACCATGACCGATCATCACCAGCACTAACCTTGATCAATCATCACCAGCACTAACCTTGATCAATCATCACCAGCACTAACCTTGATCCATCATCACCACCAGCATCAGAGTAACCACCATCACCACCACCAGCATCAAAGTAACCACCATCACCACCACCAGTATCAGAGTAACCACCATCACCACCACCAGCATCAGAGTAACCACCAGCAGCATCAGAGTAATTACCACCAGCATCAGAGTAACCACCACCACCACCAACATCAGAGTAACCACCACCAGCATCAGAGTAACCACCATCACCACCACCAGCATCAGAGTAACCATCACCATCACACCAGCACCCGAGTCCCGCATGACGCGGACAACAACAGACACAATCCCCCCACCAGAAATACCTCGACCGAGCATCCCTCGCAGTCTTAACTTTTTGGCCGCCTGCATGCATGTTTTTCGCTGCCTAAGCGATTTAATCGCTGAAATCGCTTAGGGACTAAAAACATGCATGCAGGCGGCGAAAAAGTTAGACTGGGCTTCAGCCTCCATGCACCACCAGCACCCACTCCTGCCGCAGGTGTCGCGGGGGCTACGTGGAGCTGTCTGACGGGGACCTGCGCCTACGGCCGGAGGAAGTGTCGGGACAGTCGTCAGCGTTCCGCCTGACGAAGGAGGACGGCCACCGCCAGGACGTTCACGGTCAGGACGGTCACACGAGGGTCAGAATCTGCGGCCTGGACCAACGACTGCATCCTCCAGCCGTCATCTTCAGCGATACGGGCCGTGCCGCCATCACCTACAGGCAAGTGGCCTCCATCACCTACAGGCAAGTGGCCTCCATCACCTAACCATCACCTAATCTACAGGCCATCACCTAACCTAACCATCACCTAGCCGTCACCTACAGGCAGGTGACCTCCATCACCTACAGGCAGGTGGCCGCTTTGTGAGCCTAGCATTCGTTTTATCATTCATGCAATTTGAGCTGTGCTCTGAATTTTTACAGCAGAAAAAGAGGAGCATTAGTTGAGAGAGTGCATTAATACATGAAAGCAAAAAGTGCGAATATATTGCATGTTTTCGATAAGAAGTATGCGTTGCATAGCACTTTGATATTTACTAATGAAATGTAAATTGCAGCTCAGTTTGACTACGACGATTTTTGCCTGATGATCATTTGCGCAAGGCTTACATCGCTTGATATTTTACAAGTCATTAATCATGAAAACTTCGCGCTTCATAACGCTGCGAGAAATCTGATGAAAGTTTGAGAGCTTTACAATTTTCAGGCTTTCGAAACATTTATTTCTGTGCACGTTAGAATGGACTCTATGAACCCTGTCTTCCTCAATGTTAAGATCGCTCTTGCTGGACTCCCTTGTCAAATTTAAAAACTAAACTTCACCGAGACGGGCTCCCTAGTCTAATATTGGGAATTTAACTTTACCGACACCTATTAGGAAGACATCACTTCATTTCTCTGGTCTAATTTTTGTTTAGACTTAGGGTGGGAGGTAAACACGATACATCAGCAGACCGATACATCAGCAGACCGATACATCAGCAGACCGATACATCAGCAGACCGATACATCAGCAGACCGATACATCAGCAGACCGATACATCAGGGTCTCGAGGAGACATACGGTGTGTAGAGCACTGATGTATTAAGGTCTTGAGTGCAAAGAATTGAAATTAAAATACGCTTGAGTGTTGAATCAATTAAAATTCTGGCTTCATTTTTTACTGAATTTTGACGAGTTGAAAATAAGACTTGCGTACCGCACTCGAGAAAGATGAATTTCTACTATTAATTTCATTTATGAAGCGCTTTCAAATTCTGTTTGTAAAACAGAATTAAATTTTACCATTATTTTTATGGGTATAGTTAATATGAAGGCTTTTATTTTTGCTCGTGAAATATTTACTTTGAGATCGAGAATTTAAATTAAATGAGTATTCTCTTATTTTTGTTAACCGCAAATTTAATTTGACCTGAATTTTGTATTATGAAACTACAATACACAGGTGAACATTCCGAATATTTTTTCATCACTGTTAGTGCACGAGTTAACTGTACTCTGGTATAGCGAAAAAGGATGAATTGAGAAACCAATTTCATGTAATATGCAATTTCCATCACACGTATACTAACAAGCATACTAACCAACCTTACAAGCTGGCGCTTGTTAGGTTGGAAATCTCTGTGGTATTTCTATCACTAAAAACGGGGTGATGTAACATCAAAGTTCCGTGCATGTCACTTAACGCAGAAAGTGACACTATTCTCTCTATGGGAAAAAACTAAAAATTGCGCTTGCTAGGTCGGAAAACGCTTTAGTATTTATTTCACTAAAGAGCTGGCTGATATACAGTAACATCAAAGTTCCGTGCATGGAACTGTATGCAGCAAGTGACGTGTTTTACCCGGTGCAGTTCTGGTCTGCAGTCTCAGCGTCTGGAAAATATTTTGGCTGCGATCTCCTGCGCGCTGTATCATGAATACTGCTGAATTGAATTTAAATAAGTGTGTTTGAGCCGCTGAACTTTAGGGTAGGAAAATAAATTCTAATATCGGCTCAAATGGCTCAAAAAAGTATTGAAAACTAAAAAAAAATAAATAGCTACTTCTCTTTGAGGGAATCGCATATTAGGTAGTTTCCAACTGAAAGTGATTTAAGCCTTCTTTTTGCTGAAATAAAATCGATTTTTAGTTTTCGTGTAAACTTTCTTTTCTCTGCTCACTGATATCCTGTTCCTCAGCACCTATTACTTTTTTCTTCGACTTGAATCTTGTTTCATAAACTTCATTCCTTACCTACTGTATAGGCGGAACTAACTTCTTGTGCGGAAACACAAGTTGTGCATAGATTCCGCGTTCCCTTAATCCCATACCAAATTGCGCCTAAATATTTCCTCTCTTTAAAACAACGTTGTTGTTGTTGGGGCACCTCAAACTAACTTTATAATCTTATCTTCTTAGATGAAGAAGAAAACGTTGCATCTCGTCGTAGTTGTACCAAAGAAATATAAGAACTGCAAAAAATAGGAAAAGAGAAATAGAAGATAAGGAAATTCATATCCACCCTGCGTTACAAAAAAAAGATGCCGAACCTACGTGCTGTATGAGCAGGAATGTACATTTTATTCCGCTGGTTTAAATGCTAGTGTAACTTGAAGCTTACTCTTCGTCAAAACTAAACTTCACATATCTCTCAAGATTTATCCCATACCTATTCAATTTATAAAATAAATAAAAAGTATTTCGTTCAACAAGATTTCATAACAACGTAACGTTATCCAAGATATACATAAACTGTTCAATGTGTTAACTGTCTGCAGCGTACACCAAAGTGCAACCGTTTATCCTGCTACGACTCGCTAAATTTTATCCTGCTTGGAGTCTTGAAAATTTTATCTTGCTAGGACTTGGTGAATTTTATCCTGTTAAGAAATCGTGAATTTTATACTGCTAGTATTCCGTGAATTTCATTCTGCAATGATTTTGTGAATTTTATCTTCCTATGACTTTGTAAATTTTATTCTCCTATGATTCTGTGAATTTTATGCTGCTTGGATTCCATGAATTTTGTGCTGCTAGAAATTCGTAAATTTATCCGGCTATGATTGAGTGAAATGCTAGGGTATTTACACAAGCTGTGCTCCAGAAAACCATACGTAAAGTAGGATTAACCTATAACTTTGAGTAGGGACAAACTGTTGTTTCCGTACGACTGACGGATTTTGTGCAGGGTGGCCCATAAGTGAAGCCCCTTTCTAAACTACAAAACTATAAGACGACAAATGTTAAACTGATTTGGTCAATTCAGAACGAGTGAGGAAATTTCAAAGTTTTCTATCAGCGGACCTTTTCTACCAACGTATCCATTTTTAGTTTCATAGCCATAACAATGCTAGAAAGGCATCTTACTTATGGACCCCCTCAATAAGTTGCCTTTAGAGTCAACGAATAACATCTCATTTTGTACCAGGGTGTGGGAGCCGCAGGGGCGGCCTCGCTTCATGATCTACTATAACTTCCCCCCCGCCACCGACCCCACCACTGGCAACAAGCAGTGGGGGGGCACGAGGGTACAGTACACAGGTACGTACTGGCAACAAGGTGGTACTGTCAACGTGGCGCAAGGGTACAATACACAGGTATGTACTGGCAACAAGCAGTGGGGATGGGGCACAAGAGTACGGTACACAGGTACGTACTGTATTGTGTGCTGTAAAACGTACCAAGCAATGGGTACAACGCACCAAGCAATATACAACATACCAAATAATGGGTACGTTGTGGTACGAGAACAATCACAATTGCAGGTTTTTTGTGGGAAATTTGAGACCCAGGTAGGGTCCTTCAGGATCTCTATTATTTTATAAGCTGCTGTAGTTTTGAATTGTGGTGTTTGCTTGTATTATGTTTGAAGGTATAAATTTAAATAATCATGAATAGCGAAAATTTTGTAAAAACTTTTGAATAACTGGTTTTTAATTTTTTAGTAACGTCACGTTCCATTTAAAGATTTTCATTTTTACATATTACGAAATGAAAACTGTCGTGACATTTATTTCTGGGTGACTGTAGTGTGTGCATAAGAATATTATTTCCTACATTTCTGCACTTGCGTGTTTCACATTAATTTGACCTATAAACTATTGTATAATTACCTCAGCGTACGCATGGCTCGAATACGGACTCAATGCATAACCGGATCGTAAATACACCTATATAACCATTTCTTGCATACTAGTAACCCAAGTACGTGTCTCTGAATAATAGTGTGATCGATAATTGGAATTTTATGCGCTGCACATCAGTAAACCAATAACGTGTCACTAAAAAGTGTGACTGGTTGTATGAATCCAATCCATAACAGTAACATAACTACGCGTAAGAGAAATGTGACTGGTTATCTGAATTTTGAAAACCAATAATCCAAGAAGACATCACAGAAATGTGATTGGGTGTCTGAATTTGATGTATACCAGTAATCAGAGGACGCATCACAGAAAAGTGATTGGTTGCCTGAATTAGATGTAACTGGTAACCCGAGTACGCATCACTGATGAATGTGATTAGTTATCTAAATTTGGTGCATGCTAGTAACCCAAGTACACATCACTGATGAATGTGAATAGTTATCTAAATTTGATGCATGCTAGTAACCCAAGTACACATCACTGATGAATGTGAATAGTTATCTAAATTTGATGCATGCTAGTAACCCAAGTATACATCACTGATGAATGTGAATAGTTATCTAAATTTGATGCATGCTAGTAACCCAAGTTCACATCACTGATGAATGTGAACAGTTATTTTAATTTTCCGAACACCAGTAACCCAAGCACGTTTGTACAGAGTGCGACTGGCTGTACGAAGACGTGCACTGCACGTGGGAGAGGCCGTGCCACCTCGCTTCCCCCGGCCACCCCGGCCTCTACCCGCCCCACACCCGCTGCAAGTATCTCTTCGTGATGCGCTCCGAGGCCGTCACCGGCACCCTCCAGCTCTCCTCCATGGACCTCCCGCCCGGGTGAGATGTGCATCGACACAATAAAGAATGAGGGTGAAAAATGCACGGAAACAATAGGGGCAGATGTGCACGAAAACAATTGGATGAGATGTGCACGGAAACAACAGGGTGAGATGCGCACGTATACAATACGGAATAAGGGTGAGATGTGCATCTGACCTGGCCAGCTTAGCTTGACTCGTCAACCGCGATGGGTGGAACTCAAGTTCAGTATTCAACTCAAATTTAAAGTCAAGTGTAGTGAGTAATTTTGAAAAAAGACATTAACTGGATCGTGCCTTAAATAAAGGCACAATCAAGTTGATGTTTTTTTTCTTCAAAATTGCTTAAAACAGTTAACGAGTAACTACAAATTGCTTCAAGTATTTTTTGAAATTTAGTTCGTGACTAATGGTTTATCAGCAGAATCATGAATATTCCCTTCTTGTACATCGGCAGCTCACGTCACGGTCAAATTGTTTAGACGTCGCGGAGTATCGTCGGACTGAGTACAATGTTTTATTCCATTTTTTCGGGAGTTTGAGCTTCATGGAGATCGCTGTGTTTCTATACATTTATTCCAATGCTTGAGCAACGGCAGTGCAATTTTGACCGAGCTTGGAAACTGGTGCGACTAGCATATACAGTTTGTATGTGGTGAGCAACCTTTTTGAAAGGAGATGGAAAACTGATATTACTTGGTAAGTTTCGTTATTAGGATTGAACAGAGGCGTAAAAACCTTGTTATCAAAAGCACAAAAAATATATACCAATTTTTGTTTGACAATCTTATTTTGAATTCGTTAGTTTGAAATTTAAGAAGAAAAGGTTAGTGGTTTTCAGTCTGGCATTCAACGTTCTTGAATTTAAAATTTCAATAAATCTAAAAATTCTGCATTAATTTCTGACTCAATTTGCATACGCTTTTGGCTAACTCAAGGTACCACCTTAGTGTACGATATTCGTACGAGAAGCTTGCACTCAAGACGTAGCGCAGACTACAAAGGAGTACCGAGCTGGAGTCTGAACTCGGGGCAATTGGTTTGCGCACGGTGGCGAGTCGAAATGTGAAATTCGTACCAATAGCATGTGGTTGGGTTTTAGTGATGAAGGACCAAGTACCTACACACTTAGCAATTTTTGTGACACAGAGGTAGAACCCTAGACTATGGCTCTCGCGACAGCGCAGCTCATGTGCCAAAGCAACATGTGCTCTGGTGACGTTGAAGCAGATAAGGCAACATAGAGAGAGTACCAGGAAGCCTTTTCTACTTAATGATCTCGCATTTCCCTCCATCCCACCCAAGGGAAGGGTTCAAAAAGCATTGCAAATCGAAATCATGAAAGTTGTACAACAGAGCAACTAGTGAGTCTTCTATCCGTAAACGTTCGCGTCATTTCGCAGGTCGTGCGGCAGCAACTACATAGCCCTGTACTCGGGCACATCCACCAGCAGCGCCCTCATCGCCACGCTGTGTGGGGCTGAGACTCAGACCATCAACTTCGCTGGGCCGAGCGTGCTGTTGGAGTTCAGGTAAAGGAAGCAGTTCAGGAACGCGGTGGGGTTGTTTAGAAGCACAGCCAAGCCAGTCTGGACCATTTCGGGTGAATTTAAGCCTCTGCGGGCCAAATTGAGTTTTTGAGGACCAATTTGAGCCTTTGAGGACCAATTTGAGCCTTTGAGGACCAATTTGAGCCTTTGAGGAC
>JACJUY010006782.1:9522-43058 GCA_014220935.1 Platorchestia sp. MABIK
ACACAAAAGACGTCAGCTTCTACACAAGGGACGTCAGCTTCTACACAAGAGACGCCAGCTTCTACACAAAAGACGTCAGCTTCTACACAAGAGACGTCAGCTTCTACACAAGAGACGTCAGCTGACATGAGAGCCTATGCTCCCCGCGCTGCCACAGGACGTCAGCACAAGTCAGGCGTGGTGAGAGCGGCGTCAGCTGCGTGTTCTGAGCTCGTTAGCGCTCCAGCCTGCACCCCTCCAGCTCGAGCCTGCACCCCTCCAGCTCGAGCCTGCACTCCTCCAGCTCGAGCCTGCACCCCTCCAGCTCGAGCCTGCACTCCTCCAGCTCGAGCCTGCACTCCTTCAGCTCCAGCCTGCACAACTCCAGCTCCAGCCTGCACTCCTTCAGCTCCAGCCTGCACCCCTCCAGCTCCAGCCTGCACCCCTCCAGCTCCAGCCTGCACAACTCCAGCTCCAGCCTGCACCCCTCCAGCTCCAGCCTGCACCCCTCCAGCTCCAGCCAGCATTCGGTGGCAACAATTCCACCAGTTCTGCTACGCTGCTCACCAGCCGTGTTCGAACACTCCAATAAGGATATCGGCATTGGAACTGCAGTGAACTTCACTTGAGTCAGGAAAGAGTGTGGTAAACAGCTTCGCTTCAAGCTGTGATATAGTACAAGTCCTATAAAATGTAAACGTCGGTGAGATCGTTAAGGTTCTTTGATTGAGCACCGTATAAGCGAAAATAGCTCAGCCTTAAACTGCAGTATTACATGTACATTAAGTAACGAGTTTGCAGGTATACTGTGCGTTATTCGATGCCATACTCCTCCAAACAAGCGACGTAGCAAAATTTGTCACCTGCAAACACTGCTGTACGAGCATGGAGATAGAAACTAGATTCAAACTCTTGTTTTGATGAGGTTATATCTCCGGATTGCACTCAACATCCGTAATTTTCGTTTTGAAACTAATTAACCCACTTCATTTTTCATTCCAAATTAATTTCAAATTACAAAGCCCATTATTTACTGATAAATCACAGCTCATATACACTGCGTCAGCTCATTATTTTTGTCTTGTTCAAGAACTGACACTATACATTTTGCAAAGTGACCAACCATCACATTTCACTAGCATGAACCATCATAGTGCAGGGAACGACAACACCGCGGATGTGACGTATATACACGTGACTTACAGTATATGCATGCGATACTTGCACTCGTATACTTGTAGTACATAAACACATTAAAAGATACGGAGCGCATATAATTTGAAATTCTTGAAACAAGACACGTACATGTATAAAGATCATCACACATGAATTAAAGTTCAAGAGGTAACACTAACGATGGAAAATAAAATTTAGCGTATTTAACTCCAGCAGTAAATCAAGAACAGAAACACTTCTAATATTTCATATTTCTACTTCTATTCAGTTTAAATTTATTGCAATATTTAAAAAGTAAATTTCACCTCAGGACTTGAAAATTTTACATGCACATCCGAATGGACGGTAATTCTTTACACATCAACCGAGTTCCTTAATTAATATAACAATGCGCTGCTTGACTTAATTGAGCAATTTATTTTAGTGCATGATTTCTACACAAACATAGCGTTTCCCAGAATTTCGATCATGGTTGGCAGACCTTCCTAGCTGCATTATACATTCTAAATTTACTTCAAAATATCCCACAATGCTTGATGCACTTCTGACCCAAATTACACCTGCTAATTTACAGGAAATTTGTCTGGAGTTTACACGAGGACTCCACACACCTTCTCGATGCAGCCAAACCATTTTGTTTGGACATGTTGTAAAATTGGGGGATCTATTTTCTTTTTGCTCACCGAAGTTCAGTGGAGTCTTGTACTTAAGAAAAGTATGAACGGCCTCACAATGGCTAATGGCAGTTTTTGGAGGAAAAGGGTTTTCCTCAGATGTCCCGAGACCAGCGCCTCAAAAGAAATAAAACAAACGAGCGACCTGTACCATCATGGCTGAACAAAATTGTAAGATTAGATGTTAGTTTAAGCCTCCCTAACCGCAACAAATACGATCTAAAGAGAAGAAGGAGGCAGGCGCCATTTCGAATGGAGTTACGGGAATACGGAATCTATACACAAGGGGCATAGAAACAGTAAGTTCAGAAAGAAGTTCATGAAACAAGATAAAAGTTGAAGAAGAAAGTGGTAGGTGCTGGAAAAAACAGGAAAGCAGTGAACCAAAAAAGATGGTCGTTCACAAAAAAGAAAACATTTCATTTCAACAAAAAGAAAGCCTACCTAGCTCTGAGCCCGGGACCTGACATATTCCTCTCGGTGAGAAAGAAAGCCAATAAGGTACGGAGAACCTTGAACACCAACAACGCAGCAATGTTAGACGTTAGACAATTATAACTCAACGTTGTTTGAAAATATCGATTGAGGTTTATATTCCAGATAATTACAATACTCAGATGTTTATCTTTCTTCGCCAGTTCCACATCCGAGAAAGCATCGCATGGAAATATGATCTCTGGAACCTACGATCCAAAAAAAAAAAATCTCGGTACTCCAGCTGCCCGGTCTGATTTAGATTCATATAGATCGATTAAGTTTAGTTCTACTATAGTCCGCAAAATACTAGATGAAGAAAGCTAATTAGAAATCAAAAACTGATGACATCTGCATCACTGTCTTTCTCAACAAATGCATGTCTGACTTTGACTCTTTGTCAACAGATGACAAAATTCGAAGTAAGAGTCATTAATCTTGTGCACAAGCACATCAGTTGAAAAAATTAAGGCTGTCAGTTACTGAATTCAAGCCTTTCTTGTTTAAGCCAATAGGCATAATTTACTTTGTTCTGAAAAATGCAAATAAAAGAAGATAAGTAAGCTTATTCCGCCCAACCGCTCTCACGGATGGTCACAGTTAAGAGAGCACGCTCCCACTTGTGTAAAATTGGTCGTTTTCAAATTTTTCTCGAATTTCCTTTCCCAATTTTCAAATTTTCTTCCCCACCTTTTCTCTCGCTGCTCTGAACTCCCGACATGATAAAAGTACAGACTGCGGTACACAAAAGACGCTCAATCAGGTTTAACACGTCAGTTAACTGCGGCATTTGAACTGAAGTTCAATACTCAACTTAAATAGAAGGAGTAAACTCTAGTACTCAACACTGAACATGAGATACATTACATAACGCATCATCATTTGGTTCTGTACACATAAAAACACTAGAATTGATTTTGTGACCACAGTAACTACATTATGAAATTCCTTCAGCGCCCACCAGTGGGTCACCAAGCTGTCCACGTGTTAACCGGGCCTTCCATCGCGCCGGAGGACTTTTCAGTTCACCACTGAAAATAGCCTCAATATATCGCAATTCTCGTTGAATTTGTTCCCTATGTGTGTTCTTTGGAGTTCACTGCCAAGTGGCAGCTCCTTCCTCATTCTAATGTCGGTCACTACCTGATACCAGAGTAAATCTACTGATGGTAGTTATAATAACGGTAACATAAGTAGAAAAATGCTGACGTTAAATGGTTAAACGACTTCAAGCCATGCAGCCAATGAACGCTGCATGAGGATGATTTGTGGCACTTCGCCGCCTGCTGACCCTCAACTGCTCAAGTGTGCGATATGACCTCCAATATTCAAGAGCTCGCTAGCAACCTATTATGACCCGAAAGACCATCCTTTCACTCTTGGATTTTGGACATTAAATCATTTCGGTGAGTTTAAAACGCCATAGACAAAAGAGCGCATCTCAAGAGAGCGCAAAAAGAGGACAATTTAGTATGAACTGGAGAAAACTTAGACTCAAAGCACAACATGTGTTCCCACACAAGATATCCTGTGCTATAGAAGTAGCAAGTAAGGAAAGAACAGAGAGGAAAGATGAAGCAAGGGCGGTGAAGAATAAGGTATAAAAATTGTAAAAGTACGGTGGGCCTGAAAGATAGAAGTTCCAAAGCCTATCTATAGCTGAAGTAATTCAACAGTGGCCCGGGTGGGCCACTGTCCTACATTGTCTATCCTAGAGCATAGGATAGACAAACAGAACTAACCCATCTAATACTAATCCTAAACCCCTGAGGTGGAAAATGTACTGAGCCAAATACAGATCAGATTAGATTAGGTGTTGTTTAAGCCTTTCTAACTGCAAAAAAGTGTTCCAAAGAGAGAAAGGAGGAAGGTACCATTTAGTAGTATCGAAAATTTTACAGTACAGACGCTTTCACAGAGAAAAGAAAAGAGATGAATTTGTAGGAAATTTAGAAAACAGAGGAATCTGTGCAAAAGGTGTGGTCCCCACGCATTGAAGCAGCAAGTTAGGAAGGAATAGGAAGAAACCCTAATAGGGAAAGAGAAGAAGCCCCAAACACCAACAGAATCAGAGTGAGCACTAAGGATAAAAGTCCCGTAAGCTTACCTAACAGCTGAGACAATCATACTGCATTACTCCTGGCTGTGTCAGTCCCCTCAGTACAGGACAGACAAATCTAACCTAAGCCTATTGCCCATCCTATGCACCTGAGGAACGGGAAAGGAAAAGTTGTGTTAAAAACAACCGAAAACTTGTTAACGGGCCTCGCTCAGATAGAATTATTTCTCTGTGACAGACGTAACGCAAAATTCCAGCACCTGACACAACTTAACACAAGCGGAACCATAATACTCAACTAACTGCTCATAACCTACGACCTCCTACGGAAGCCTTTTGGATTCGAGAGGGTCCGCCAATTAACTAAAACATAAGCCGGGAAAATAGATAAGCCAGTCTTGAGTACGATGTAGAGCGATCAGTAGCAAGGCGCTGGGCGTGCAAAATAAAAAAGACAAGGATGTTAAAATAAGAGTAGATGAAGTGGGCGACTCCTCCCTCCGGCTGCCATTGGTGCGTCTACCGAAGTGACGCCCCGCCTGCGCTGACCTCTCAAGAGCGGCTGCATTTGACCTCGCCGAGTCATGGCTCCTTTCCAGTATTTGCCGTTGTCGCCGTGTTAATTATTGGCAAATGTGCGCGTGCATGAGATCTTCACCTTGAAATCTATGTTTGCTGAGCATTTCATAGTACGAGGCTAGCAATTCTAGTACATTTTATAACCTTAATACTGGAAGAAGAGTTATACATGAATTAAGCTGCAAGTGTGCATTGACAGGTTAGCATTTATAATGCTTTTTATCGGACAGTGTGGTTTCCATTGTCCTACTATAAAATTGTCCAACAAATTTTCATGTGTGGTTTCCATGGCACGTCAAAAATTGTTTGCTAACTTTCCTTTACGAATTGGCACAAATTATTCATCCGCATCATGGCAAACTTTACTGCTAGAGATTTTCAGCAGTCATTCATATTATAAAGAAATTACAAAACACAAATGCAATTTTTCCTCATGGAGATTGTGTCCTGCTGCACTTTGCTGAGACGAGATAAGGAGGCTGTACAGCTCATTATTTGCAATGGTCAACACAAAGGCTTCAAAATTGAATATTATAAGGGGCAGAACTTGAGATGTTTATTTATTTAGGACGATGCTCCTCACGAGAATGTAATCGGTCACGTAATGTTGGGAACAGGCAAATTGAACTCGAGAGACGTATTCACACAGAATTTATCACGCTATCACGCCCTGACTACAAAATAAATATATTCTTCGTACCCAACTCATTGCGAACCATAAAATCATGACGTCAGTCAATGAATGTCCCAGAAATTCAATGAGTAATTTATTTTTATCCATAGCAACTTGTACCGAAAAGGATGAAAGGAAGAAAGTGAACCTGTTCTCCATTTGCTTTCTTTTCACAGTCGTGACGAGAAAAGTGATCGCAGAGAAAAAACTGGAGAAGTGCGAATTCAAATGTTAATATAGAATCTTATTAAGAACAGCTTATTGAAAAACTAATGAAATATTACCTGGAGAGAAACAAACTTGCTAAATTTAATTTTCATTATCAAGTTACACCTATCAATCTACAACATATCCAGGAACACAAGCATATCATCAACATATCCAGTAACACCAGCATATCATCAACATGACCAGAATACCAAGCAGCGCAAAACTGCGTTCTTCTTCAAATTATCAATTCCCACCTCGTTGTTAAACCCGTGACGAAGAGCACCGAAAGCCAGAAAAAGAAGCGAGAAATAAAGAGGCCAAAGCTGCCAGGAGATGCCCCACTGCCCCAGAGCTGGAGCAACGCGGTGTGAGGGCGTGGTTGAGGGCGGAGCCTGATCATAGCCAAGGTCCCTCAGCCAGAAGTCAACCACAAAGTGTTCAGGCTTCGTGTAGTTAGTGTGACCGTGCGGCAATTGGTCCGCCTCAACCACGTACGTCCCAAGCATTTCACTTGTTCCCGGTTTCATGAACGGGGCGAGATGGTTTTTCATCTTATCAAACGGCACATCTGTTTTGGCAAATAACTTAAATAATACTAGTCCAAGAAAATTAATACTTGATCACATTACGGTTTAATGGAGTAAATTATAAAGTCACAACCCGGTGCAGTGATGAAAATACGAAATATTAATACCGACATGAAGCATTAGAATTATCTTTATTAATTGGGCGACATTTTTCCTTCAAATTATTTAAACGACTCCTATTCCGTGCATCGTGTTTAATTCGATTACGAATGATGAAACGAAAGAAAACCTTACTGTGCGCGTAAAAAAAAATCCCTTCGTTTCCTCGTTTAAATAAGATGTATTCGAGGTACGTCGCGATATTCAAATTATCGCTAAAATTAAAGTAATATTCTTAAACAGTGTATTACACGAGCTCATTCATATCGGTGATAAGAAAATACAACTATTAAAAAAGTGAAGATTAGCTCAAAGTACAACGTCGGAATCTCTAGATATACATAATATAACGTCTATGTTACAATGAAATGAACATCCGACACTCTTTGATAACGAAAATTTAACCTGAAAAACGAACATTTACTCACAAGAATTTACTGTATAATATAGAAAAAAACTCACATTGCATATGAAACGAACTGAAATTAGTGCGATGGTATGAGTATAATTTTGATAACTTCAGAAAATAATCACAAGTTGCGTGTGGTTGGCGGACCAGCTAGCATGCATGCAACCCCTCATTTGGTTGCCTCTTATCCATTCAACGTTATTAACAGTAAAGTTAATGGTCAATTTATGCACGCTTAACGGAAAGAATTTTATGTTTTAAAAATCCTAGAGTAATCCACTGCATGTTGTCATTAAACATCAGCTTGAATTGAATTGAACTTAACAACACAGAGAGATTAGTGAATCAAAAAAGCAGTGATTCTCATCTAATTTCTCTCCAGCCAGATTAAAGCAATCTATTTCTGCTAGCACTCAGATATTGTGAAAACTAAGCACTCGCTAGAACGTTATTGAGATGCCGTTCTAAAACACGATTTCACTTTCATTGGTATGAAAGTTTCACTTTCAGTATGTTAGTACGTTTCCGCAAAACGCTCAGATATTCTGACAACAATATACAGCCCTCACCAGAAAGTTTTCGACCATGCCGTACTAAACACGCTCCTGCGCTCATTTCAGATAAATTTACCCACTCAACTATACCCGCAATAGTGACCAACCCTCTTCAATATTACTCGTTTCAGTAGAAGTGTTCAGGCTCCAAATTTTACCAACAGGACGACATGACGAGGCCACATTGCCTCCACTGATCTCCCACCAGCCCAACTTCAGAAGCCATGGTCATCTCGTGAGTAGAATGATGTCCTTTTATTGCGTTCTTATGTGCCGTTAATATTTCAGTTGTCGCATGTGTCTATTCTATAGTGTCACTCGTTTTTGATCACGTGCTATATAGCTCTGAAGAAAAATGTGATAGTGACAATTATTTATATTTTATTCCGAGAAAAATCCACTTATACGTACCATTAACAATATACTAAACTGAAGACACTCATTTCGGCTTGGTATAGAGGTGATTGTTCATTTACGTGAATGAAAGCTAAACTATTTGTTGACCCCGCCCTCATTCCTGTGCTGTCAACTTCATTATGTTCTTGCACCAGAAAAATGCTCAAAAATAAGAAAACTTATCAAAACAGCTCACTGTAACCCAGTAAATATCATTATATAGCACTGATTAAAGCATTAAACTTGCCGCATAACTCGAACGTTTATTGTAGATTTTTAACACTCACTCGTTCATTTAAGGGGGTCAAGCCAACGATTTTTAATTTTTGGACCGATTGTTCTGAAATTTGCTCAACATATGTATTTTTTTTTTAAAAGAAACATTTTAATCAAGTCACTTTTTCGATTTAGGCCTTAATTTGAGAAAATGGGAAATAATATTTAATATATAATCTTTTTGAACATTTCAAAAGATTAGAATTCAATGAGTTTTTATGCTAGAAAATATCGCCCACAGTTCAGCGCCGTAATTCATTCAGTGTGTAGCCTCGGCAACTTACTAAATCTCTATTGGCGTCAAGATCTAGAGACCGTAGAGTTGCCATAAAGTAATCTACCTATAAGTAACCGTAAATAAGGGAACACAACAGAACTAGGGATGGCGCGGCACCTCAGCTACAGCCTCTCGTAGGCTAAATGCACGACTGCAAAACACGATCAACGGATGCTCTGCGTACCAGCGAACATTATGTACGTGTAAGAAGACTGGCTCCATCGCTCGAGTGGTCCAGGGTTGGTCAAAAGAGCACAGGCAGCGAGAGGTTACACAGCTGTCGTGCAGTAGCTGCACTACTCATTAGCGTCAATTCAACCACACAGAATAACTATTAGAAGATGTTAGCAATACTGAATATTACGATTTGTAGCATTTTCACGTATACGTAACTGAGCAGTGCGCAGCGCCAGTAATTCAATTTTGCTAAGCAAATACCGTGGATTTATTTATCAAAATTTAAAATGAAAAAATTACCACGAAGTCAATCTTCGACGTAGAAAAATTTTCCAGCACAAAATAATAAGCTTAACTATTTTTATGAACAGTAACACGTTAGGAAAAATTTTTCAGAAGCAATTTGAAACCGCTATGTTAAACAAGTCAGAAGTAAAATCGGGTGGAAAATTTAATTCGACGATAATTAAAGTTCACATACCAGCGAACTTGCTGACAAAACTAAGAACTCCTCGCAGTTTAATTGGGCAGAGAGAGGGGGAAAGAGAGTGAAGGAAGGCAGAGAGAGAGGGAAGGAGAGTAAAAAAGTCAGAGAGAGGGAAGGAGAGTGAGGGAAGGCAAAGAAAGAGGAAAAGAGAGTGAAGGAAGAGAAAGTGAGAGAGAGAAATAAAAGAGAATGAGAGCGAGGGAAGAGAGAGAATGAGAGTGAGGAAAGAGAGAGAATGAGAGTGAGGAAAGAGAGAGAATGAGAGTGAGGAAAGAGAGAGAATGAGAGTGAGGGAAGAGAGAGAATGAGAGTGAGGGAAGAGAGAGAATGAGAGTGAGGGAAGAGAGAGAATGAGAGTGAGGGAAGAGAGAGAATGAGAGTGAGGGAAGAGAGAGAATGAGAGTNTGAGGGGAGAGAGAGAATGAGAGTGAGGGAAGAGAGAGAATGAGAGTGAGGGAAGAGAGAGAATGAGAGTGAGGGAAGAGAGAGAATGAGAGTGAGGGAAGAGAGAGAATGAGAGTGAGGGAAGAGAGAGAATGAGAGTAAGGGAAGGGAGAGAATGAGAGTAAGGGAAGGGAGAGAATGAGAGTGAGGGAAGGGAGAGAATGAGAGTGAGTGAAGAGAGAATGAGAGTGAGGGAAGGGAGAGAATGAGAGTGAGGGAAGGGAGAGAATGAGAGTGAGGGAAGAGAGCGAATGAGAGCGAGGGAATAAAGAAAGCGAGGGAAGAAATAAAGTGAGGGAAGAAAGAAAATGAGGGAAGAAAGAAAGTGAGGGAATAAAGAAAGTGAGGGAAGAAAGAAAGTGAGGGAAGAAAGAAAGTGAGGGAAGAAAGAAAGTGAGAGAAGAAAGAAAGTGAGGGGAGACACCACACAGTGAGGGGAGACAGACAGGGAGAGGAGGGACGGCAGCCAGCCAGGCAGGGAGCGGATCAAGCAAGACGCGACGACTGAACACATTAGCGCGTATCTCAGACGCGCTGTCGCCTCGCGCGTCACTTGCGCAAATACAGCGACAGCTCCCTCCAGCCTTCTCCTCCGCAGAATTGAGTAGCATCAAACGAATAATTCTGCTCTGTCGTACATCGAGATCCCATTTGAAAGCAATACGAGGTTGGGTGCGCACACCAAAATTAGTTCGTACCTAGCACCTGTAAATTCAGGTAAAGTTCGTGAAATAACTGCTAAATAACGTCGCGCTTTAGATAACTACAACTTCAAGCGTGAACGTTGACTCGAAGTGCTTTTAGTACCAAGATGATTATCAGCAGATATATGTTAGAAATGTTACGTAGATGTGTGGGGGAAGAGTGGAGAAAAATACATTATTAGGGATGCGGCTGGCGGTTATATTGCAACATTCATAGCATAATGAATGTTGGGGGGAGTGTTGTGAATATGAAAATGATCTGAGACGACTACCATGTGCCTGACATTTCTTGTTGCGCTCTACCCTTGGAATTTACGCAACTGTGAATAAGAGCATTTTCACTGTTCCCTGATAGCTTAAATTAGATTAGATGTTAGTTTACCTCCCTAACCGCAACAAAGGCGTTCCAAAGAGAGGAAGGAGATAGGCATATTTTAGCATGGACTTGAGGGAACTCGGAATCTATGGACAAGATGCATGTAGACAGTAAAGTTGAGAAATAAGTTTGTGAAAAAAGATAAAAAATGAAAAAGAAAGAAGTAGCTGCCAAAAAATAGGACCGCAGTGAACCGAAAAAAATGGTACGTAATAAAAAACTATTCTAGTTCAACGAAAGGAAGGCCAACCTAACCTTTAGCTAGGGACCTCACATACTCCCCCTTCGAGCACTAATTCCCATAGATACAATAGTTATATCCTCCTGAGGGGTGTTCTCTGATAGCTAGTAAACTTCAAGTTGAATTATAAAATTCATAAAAATGTCAATGTAATTCGAAATAGTCGTATTGTAAAATCACGTGTGGTCGTAGATGTACTCGCATACTCTTAGATAAACTTGGGTACTTGCAACGGGATGGTATTTTCATTGAAACAGAAATTATGCCAGTAAATATGCAATGATAATGAAGTGATTCATTATTTCAATTGACATAATTAAATAATGTTCTAGAAGTAAATAAATAATTACAGCTGACAAGTAAACGAATTTAAAGCGTGCATGTTCTCCGGAGAGTACACTTTTGTCAGTGTTCTGTAACTCCTCATTCGCACACGCGTATGACACTCATTTTTCTGTATTATGGATTTGTTTACCCTATTAAAAAGTATGTATATGGCTGAAATAATTCATAGGTATGCCAGAGTCATTGTGGGTCGATTACTTTGGTGTGATATGCATATATCTGAAAAATCGTATCTATTGAAAATGAGCCAGGAACGGCACGAACTTTTGAGTTTAATTCTTCTCCTTCTGTGACCATGTCTAAAATTTTGCAATTAGTCATTTAGCCTAACGCATGCTCGATTTTTTTGCCTTTATTCATAATCACTGGACCTGGCGCTTGCTTTGTTTGTTAGTGTACTTCAAAATATCAAGGTCCGATCATTCATAGGGCTTCCTCAGCCTGACTAAAAAAGGATAATTTTAACTCGTTTTACAATTAATGAATATTTGAGCGTCTAACGTTCCTTCCAGTGCATCACCGAGTAATTCGCATCAGCCATTCAAGGCTTTTATTGATATGACACTAATTTAATGCAGAGCAGCAGCCTCAAGTACTGAGATCAAATAAAACTACAGTCGTATATACAGAGGAAATTGACGAGCGATCATTTCCAGTCACTCACCGTACATGGCAGAGGAGATATTGTTGTGTATAAAAATTGAAGGTTCTTGAGGGAAATAAACGTGCGGCCAATTCCAAACACTTACCGTACATAGCAGAGGAGATATAATCGTGAATGAAAATTGAAAGTTATTGAGGGAAATTATCGAGCAACCAATTCAAATCACTACCTTACATCGCAGAGAAGACAGCTGTAAAAAAATAAGCAGCAACACCAAATTTCGTCCATTGATATCAGACGCTCACAGCGAGCGCATTTAGCAAAGCATTTTGCGCATGCGAAAGGTAAATGTCTTGTACTCACAGTGGCTGGAGTCGAGTGATGGGAAATCATTCGATGTTCGAGGTGGTTGTCAGCAGCACCTGAAATGAAAAAATTAGCATCTTGAATGTAATAGAAAAAAATCTTTTATTATTAAATTAATTATTTGTTAATTATCAAATCATTTATTTACATATTAATAAATTAATTATTTCTTAATTATCAAATTATTTATCTACAAATTATTAAATTATTTCTGTATACATTACTTATTTATTTATTAATTAATTTGCGAATCTTCAAACATAGTTTTTAATATAATTAGAGTAAGATTATTTAATAATAATTATAATAACCGAAAGAATTAAAATGCATGCAGGACTGACCTGTCAGACTCAAGTTCTCAAATCTTCCCTGGGATTTTTCAAGTAGTTTTCAATCATCAATGATCATTAGCGAATGTTCGATGCCTGCATCTATATTTACACAGAAATGAGGGAAAATGTTATTAGCCCAACAGCTGGAAAATTTTCTATTTATCGCGGGTCCCCAGAACGCATTTCGAGAGGCCGCTGCATTGGATGAAAGCACCCGAATAAGCAGAACTAACGAGGCCCAAATGCAGACGTCGTTTGTGTCGTTGTGCAGATAAAGCTCGAGAGCTCTCCAGCGTCCCATTGACCGAAAAGTTGTGGGAAATTCCACCGATTTCCCGCACGATAAACAATCACAATGAAGATCACACCGAAACTGGCGAAAAACTGCATGTGTTAAAGTTGCGGTCTCATTCGATAAGTTTTCTGTAAAAACTCCACCGTGGAACCATATGGGCTGCACCAAGTGTTTCAGGGTTCCATGTATGGTCAGTAATATAATGGGGAATGTTTGAGCATATGTTCCATACTATACATTTTCAAATGGAATTTAGGGAAAAAAATTATTTAAATTGAAAAACAAAACTTCGGCAGAAATTGTGAGCTATGCTCATTTCCAATCAAGCTAGTAAAAAAATGTCAGTAGATTTCAAGACAGAGTGTTTACAGGTAGGAAGTTCCGTGATGCGTCATGCAGCAGGTAGCTTAATTATGCTTTGCATTAAAATTACAGATAAACCTATGTGTCCCTTACTAATGACAGAAAAGAATCCCATAAAATTACGATAGCCATTTCTAAATGACGTACATCTCCCCACCAAATGTCAAACCATACGTTCATCAAGTATAGATATACTAGTTCTCAGTATAGATGAACTCGTGTTACGATTAGATATACTAGTACTGGGCATAAATAAGCTTACATTTGGTACCGATATTTTAGTATTGGGGTATAGATGAATGCGTATTGGATGAAGGTACTCTTCTAACGACAGAAATTTTGTACTGTGAAATAGACGTCTTCTTTCTTTTTAATTGAATCAACGCATCCATCGACTGACGTCAAATGGTAGCATCCTTCTCGCGACAGCCCTCCATTAATCGGGTGCCCACTTGCTTTGTCCAATGAGAAATGCCGATGTTATTTGTACAAAATCAATTAATTCAACTAACTGCAGGGCTATAAAACACACTTCTAATCAATTTTGCAGTCTGCGCCAGGCAGATTATTAATGTATTTACATTAAATTTTGCGGTTCTATCCTTCTATCTGGACATGAGAAATATTTCCAAACAGTTTTGCTACTCTGAATAGCTTAAGAACTTTTATCTTCAAAATTTCTTCACCGATAGGAAATGAACCTTCAATAATAATTATCCCTAAATAACGAAAAAAAATTTGAACATGTATCAAATTTGGAACTACACACACAATCCGAGAAATAATTTTTCGTGAAAGAAAAAATTATATTCAAGTTTACAAGTTTCCTTTCCTCCCAAAAAAAATCAATTTCGTGAATCCATACATAGTGTGGTACTCGTTAAACTCCGACTTCTTTCAATTTAGTTGTAAAACGCAGCGAGCGACTGATATTTTCACAAAGCATGTAAATCCAAATATGCAAAATCTTAAGGCATACATTTATGTTATCGAATTTGGATTCGATTTAATTATAAGCTAGCTTACGTCTCCCTTATCCCTATGAAGATGTTTGAACAAAAGAAGGATGAAAGCACTTTTTAGTATGGAATCAAGGGAACGCGGAATCTATCCACAAGTGCGTCATTTTATCGAGCAGATAAAAGCTGAGCAAAACTTGACGCTAAACAATTTCCGACGACAAAATTTGAAATTAAACAATCAGGACAATTTGAAATTGCAATTCGTGCACATTTTTAGAAGTAATGATTACTTACACGTTCGCAGACTCTGTGATAGGATGTGACATGGGTCTATTATATTGCGTACAATTCGTGGTAAAAAGGTGAAACTTACTGGGGAGACTTGAAGGCAACAAATAAGGTTATTGTCCCGGTAAATCAATAGGAAATATGACAGAGTGGAGCAGCTCCAGCGGCGGAGCATCTGCCTCCAGTAACAAGGAAGATTTTCACGAGATAACTTAGATCAACATAAAGAGAACCCTGCAGCTGCCAAAAATATCGGCGAGTTTCGTCATAACTGGAGCCGGGTTTGCCCTCACTGTGGGGTAACTGTTATTTGACAGCGAGATAAATTTCGATTGTTCAATTGATTTTTTCATATGTTCAAGTTGTTTCTGTTCAATTTTGAAAAATAAAATTTTGGAGAAAATTTGAAGGTAGTGATCTGTATAATTAGAGTTGAGTTATCTAACGTGTCTTGAAATTGACATAAAACGTGCATGCTTTGCTCAGAATTTAGTTATTATAGACTGCCCTCAATGGCTCCAAATGCTTTTCTTTGGGCCAAATTTTAGATTATAAGAAGAATCTCGGGTTATTTACAGTTGAGAACCAACCATCATTTAAAGTCATTTTCAGTAATTGACCAGAATTTGTACAGAAGTCACTTGACTTTTAAAAACAAGAATTTTGAATGTACTTTTTTTAGACCATGAATAAAAATTGAGCCAAATTGTCAAATAATTCCCGTCATCAAAGTGATGTAATTGGCAGCGATAACTCTTAGTTCACTTAGGGGTACTTACGCAGGGAGCTGCACCGCTACAACGCCGCTTATTTTCAAACCTTGTTCCTGATATCAAAATATTCAGTTTGCAATAAGCAAATTTTCAAGTGTTTTTCATTCATCCAAGATTCTCAGTGAACCATGAATGACGTACACTGTGCACTTACGCAGAAAAGTGAAAAAATTCCCTGCCTCCGTCCAACAATACTAAGCGAAGAAAATGTGGGTATAAAGGAGAAACTCCGTAAATCTGGTAAATGCTGCTAAAATGTGCTCAACACTCGCTTATTTGTAACGTTCGCACGGCAAGAAACGTTAGTCAGCTCGTCAGTATTGTTCGACAGGCTCATTTCCCAGTCTCCATTCAGTTTTGATATACGGCTATAATATTAAGCCTATGACAACCAACGCGAATGGCACTCCAAAAGAAATTTCAGCAGTACTCGGACGAGTATAATTGGTAATAGACGTTTGAAATGATGGCCAGCCTAATTCGATCAGAGGGTATTCGAGCTCCCTGATTTTAAAACTTTTTTCTCGTTCCAACTGAAATCTAACTCAGCCATAATTTACGATAACGTCAATTACAGTATGAGCCCATGCCCATGTTAAAATCATTTTCAATTATTTATCAAAATTCGGCACCATTGAATCAGATGGAAGCCTCGTTGCAGCAGAGCAGAGCGCACATCTGTGAGACCGAGGCTTGGAAATCGTGACAGAGAGATGGATGGACGGACGGAAGGGTTCAAATGCTGTCACTTGATCCCGGCCGTTGTTTGTGATGGTTAATCAGTGACGACCCTATGATGAGCCTTTGTTTGCTCAGCTCGTCCATTGATTGCAGAGTAATTGGGTAATCTTAGCTTAGCGACACCTGTTAGGACTGTCGAGCTCTCAGCTGCAAGCCACTCGAGCGAATACAGCGAAGCGAGAGGGCGCAATGAGGGCCCTCTGTACGCGTGTATCTCGGATACACACTTCCGTATACATCCACTCGAAATTGAAATCGAATTGTAAGCACGAAAACGGCGTAAAGAATCGTCAGAACTGGCGTTGTGAAAATGACAGAAATTTGTGCCTTATGCTGCGAAGTTGCACGAAACTACCGCCAGGATTAATTGTTTGAAAAATATTCTTTGTGGATGGTGAAATCAAATTTTGAAGTGTAAAGTTTTGAGTAAACGTGTAGCATATTAACAAAGATGAACCAGAAGTACTGAATCAGAAGCGAAGAATTGTTCGTCAATCCTACTGCAATATTTTGATCCCATGTACTGAAGAAGATTTTCAGTGCCCTGTAATCAACAAGTAATAGAATTATGAAATTCTAAAGAACCTTCTTCAAAAGTCAACAGCGTATTTAACCAACAAACGTTGAATTCGTTGCCTCAAGCAGAAGTTATTTCATGTTTTAACAAAATAAATCGTTAAAAATGATCAACTAGAATTTATCACAGATTTTATCAGGGAGCACTAATTTTTATAACACTTTAAATGAATAAATGAAACATTGCACATTTTAAGGCAAGCACAAAATAGCGCAGAAGACATACCGCAACAAAGACGTGCAAAGAGAGGATAGAAGAAGGCACTATTTAACATGGACTTGAAGGAACGCGGAATCCATGTACAAGGTGCACAGAGACTTCATAAAACATGATAAAAGTTGAAGTAATAGGTACTGAAAAATAGACAGCAATTAATAAAAAGAATAAAGGTTCGTAAGGAAGCAAAAAACGCTCTTCTATTTCAACCAAAGACAATCCTAAATAACTTTCAGTTCGGAACCTCACTTCTTATTCTGGAGGAGCTAACTCCCATGGATATCATACTTGTCTCCCTCCACGGGATTTACACGATTCAACTTAATGTTGACTACTTCAGTTTTTATTAATGCGAGTACGATTATTAAAAAAAATCGTAATAGCACGTTGACTGCGATACGACCCACCGGCGAGTCGTTTGAATTTTTTTAACAATCTTTTTAAATTAATGTTATTCAATATACCCAGTTAATGTTTGCTATTTATAAAAGCTTTAACGCCTGCTGACATTAAATTTGAGTTGGATATTGAACTTCAGTCTAACCCATCTCGGTCAATGTGTTGAAATATCTAGCGTAGAAAAACTTTCCACTGTTTTCTCTGCTGATCAGCAAAGGGTCCTTAAAGAGGGTTGAGACTCGATGAAACAACATTTGATGTCACGAGTTTCTCGGCAGTGAGACCAGTGCACAAGCCAAATATTCTTTGCATTTGTACAATCGAATAACAAACTTTCTGCTGGTCTATCTTTAGGTAATCAATAGAGCATCTACCTCAAAAACATTGCATCTAGCATGCTCTGCACGAGCGACTCATCAAACAAAGAATACGTGAAGCTGTTCTCGGAGTGCTAGAGTTAGTGGCAGCGCGCGAGAACGCTCGCATTAATACATGCTATAGAGCAGACGAGGGAGCAAGTCTCAGCAAATAGGCGCAAGTCGCTCCATTGTCACTCAATATGAGCGACGAGAACACTTTAAAGCGCTCAGTCGGCGGAGAAGCTAGCGCTTGACCAGCTCTAAGAGCAAAAGAAATGAGCAGTGATCGAGTTACGCCATTGTGAGGAGCTTTGTGAGAGATTGTCCTGTCCATGCCTTTGTGAGGCACTCAAGCCCTCGCCGACACACGAGACGACGCTTTCATGCAAGTGCAAACTCGACGATTCCAAGAATTCTTTTTTAGTTTTTTCAAGTTTTCCGTGACGTGCGTCTCCAACGCGGTTGCTGCCTGACTCTGGAAAGAATAAGTTGAAATGGGACCTATTCTGTAGGGTGTTCATCGTTTGTCAGGGCTTTAAAACCAAATACTGATAACAATAGTTACTTATGACGATAGTGACCCCCGTTCAAAATCAGTTTTTCACTTTTATGTAAAATGTTCAGGTAGATACCAGATTAGAAAAGTTAATTTAGATCTCCCTAACCATAACAAACATATTTCAGAGAGAGAAATGTGGAATGTACTATTTGGTATGGAATTGAAGGGAAGGTGTGTCCCCACACGTACTCTTTGCGTAGAAACAGCAAGATTGAAAGAGTTCATGAAATGAAGAAAAAGTTGGAGAAGGTAAAATGGATTGTGCTGAAAAAATGACTAAAGTGAACCAAAAAAGAGAGCTCATAATCAAACAAACTATTCTGTTCCAACCAAAGGTAGGCCTACCTACTCTTTAGTTCGGGACCTCGCATCTTCCTCCTAGGATTCCTCATTCCCATGTTTACAATGTTTGCATTCCCGTGATGGATACTCCATAATAGCATTTCAAAAAGCACCAAGATAATTTTGAGCATACGGCGATGAAAAATAATTGACATATAATTCATTGATACGTATTTATTACAAATAAATATATATTAAAAATATTTCTAAACATGTAAATTCCATTATGAAATTTTCCCTCCACCTACCCTAACGAAGCACTGAACAATCAAGGAATGTTGCAGCAAACCTCCATATATAACTTGACTGGTGACAAGTTAATCAGGTCGGAGGCGGTCTGAGATGAGAACAACACTCAGGTAACTCGATACAGTTTAGTTAGAGCACCTGACATATTTGCCAACAGCTGCACAGGGGACCCATTCAAGGCATTCTGGCGACGAAAATTGAGCAGCCAGCCCAGGCTAAACAATGCGGCGGCACAACAGGGCCTTTGCCTCTGGAAACAAAGGGCTCCTGCGTGCCTGCTGCAAGTGGTACACGCACGCGTACCTGCTGCAAGTGGTACACGCACGCGTACCTGCTGCAAGTCGCCCACATACACGCTTAATTAAAGCAAATGAAATAAAGCCTTTTCACCGACGATTGAAGCGTTTGAAAAAAGCCCCTCTTGGTATATCACGTACTGGTAAATACGGTGGGCATAACCGAAATGTAGCATTGATAATTAGTTATCAATACTGCCTGTTAATTAGATACAACTTACCCAAGACCGACCACAACCTGAGAGCACATGAACGTTCACAATGAAAGGTGCATAATGATGCATGTTTTGCATCAAGAAAATAGGAAAAACGTGGCAGGTGCAGCGAGTTGAGTCTTGATCGACCGCATGCTGGGTTCAGTGACGTCTTGTCTGCTCCCAGAGACGTGGCTTGACACAGCTGGACTTTAGAGAGGCCGTCGACCCAAGCAATATTTTGGCAAGGTTTTAGTAGATGCCTCTAAAACTGTATTGTCATCGAAAAGAACTGAAGTATGAAAATATTAAATATAAAATGAAAATTGGAACGAGAGTGAGCCGAAATGCCAAATTCGGGGTTACGGATGTGATAATTATCCTGATACTAGGACTTATAATTTTACAGAAATAACAAAAATTCCCATCAATGAAAAATAGGGCATCGGTGCAACAATGTAAGAGTGGATTTCCGTGTTTTATGCGAGTTTCATGCATCATATTTGCGTTCCTGAAAAGTAAAACGTCTTCAAATCAAATTCGCATATTCTCCACATCTCTCATAAAAAAACAGGAACAGGGGAACAAAGGACGCAAGTAACCCGTTCGAACATAGTGGTAGCTATGATACCGACACTGTGAAGCTCCCAAGGTAAAGTTCCAAGTGTCTATAATTCTTTCTTTCTAAAAGGCTAAAAACGGTTTCAAATAACAGCTGATATGGACGCAGGATATTGGGTGAAGACAAAAGAGTAGGAAACAGGCAGGAGTGTAGTAAACATGGGTTAGAAAAGGCAGGAGTGTAGTAAACATGGGTTAGAAAAGGCAGGAGTGTAGTAAACATGGGTTAGAAAAGGCAGGAGTGTAGTAAACATGGGTTAGAAAAGGCAGGAGTGTAGTAAACATGGGTTAGAAAGGGCAGGAGTGTAGTAAACATGGGTTAGAAAAGGCAGGAGTGTAGTAAACATGGGTTAGAAAAGGCAGGAGTGTAGTAAACATGGGTTAGAAAAGGCAGGAGTGTTGTTAACATGGGTTAGCGAAGGCAAAAGAGTAGTAAACATGGTTAGGAAGGGGAAAAGAGTAGTAACCATGGGCTGGGAAAGACAGGAGTGTAAAAAACATGAGTTGGGAAAGTCAAAAGTGCAGTGAACATGAGTTCATAAAGAGAAGAGCGCAGTAAAAAAGATACAAGGGAAAGGGAGAGCTGCGTGCGAATGATCACGTCAAAGGGGCCGGGGGTTGAGTGGAACAAGATGGCGGCGGTGAGAGAGAGAGAAGCAACATCAGGCAGAGAGAGGGAGAGAGAGAGAGAGAGAGGGAGGCTGGGACGAAGCAGGTGTTTTGTGTGCGTGGGACAGTGCGTGTGTTGTGCTGGTGTGTGATGCACCAAATGTGCTCTTCACGTGTGTGCTGCATTTATACACGCTAATAGTCTCGTCTGTTTCTTGTAAACTCAAAGCTTACTGTGCTGATGTGCACGCGATGAAGTGAAAATTATACTATATAACATAGAAGTGAGCTAGTCCAGTTTGATGGATTGAATGCTAAATTTCTGCAAACTGTTCCGTAAGCGAAGAGTGTGCAGTGATTGTGTGTAAAATATTAAAGCATGTAAATGTGAATGTAGGAGAAAATCTCGTCGATATTTAAAGACCCTTTTCTAAATTTAAACTGAAGAATTGCGTCAAAACCCGCAGATATTTTCAAAATTGAGATATGCTCCTCACATCCCTGGATGAGAACTTTTGAATGAAGACCAAAATTAAACTAAGAAATTAGCCACCCGTTTGTATCGTACAACATTGGATTACTCGTAATTAAACTTTTCCAAGATTTTTTATTCCTAAAAATGATAGAAAAATGAGAGAACAAGTTAATCAAATAAGGCAACGTTAATGAAAGCCATGTAACAAATGTTGTGAGACAATAAAATAAAATTTCGAGGATCCGTGGAGAGTAGAGCAAAGATTGGTACTGCTCTTTACTCACATATGAGGGAAAAATGAAAAGTGGTACATGGAAATAAAGATAATTCAGCATTATGGCGATACTGACAAAAATACTGGCAATTTCGATGTCCAGTAGTTTTACAATTAAGTTTACAAAGAATATTCCGAGCTTTGTATGACAGAATTGAAGACAACAAATACATATTATTACTTAAGCAACTCAATTCTAACTGGAAAATTCATCAAGAAAAAGTATTTCAATCAGTGAATATTAAACTGTTTGTAGTGCTTGAAAATTACTGAGCAATTGAGACCTAAAAGGAAATTTAACAGAGCGGCTACCTCAAGGAACTCCGTGAAAACTGCTGAAAACTCCACGGTAAATGAAACCAGTATTTGAATAACCCAGATTACAGTCATTCTCTCGTGCTGTTTCCACAAACGATGAGAAAATGAAGCGCAGCCTTACTTAAAATTTCAGATAATTGAAATTCTGAACATATTATTAGTATTCCGGTCTCGATGTGAGGAATGTGATATCAAGAAACATAACTGTGTTTGGCTATTCATGAGAATGTTATACACATTTCTCTTGAGAACATCATAACATCTTAACGCAGTTGTATTCATGCATTCGACATTTCTGATAAAGATTCAGTATGAAAATTTACCTGATGCGCTTAGCAATACTCCACACTTTAGGTATATTTTATAAACTCTGTCTGATCAACAGCTCAAGAAAAATTAATTAAAGCTTACGTCAAGCCTGAATGAAAGCTAAACTCTAAGAACTTAACATATCAAAAACCGCAGCAAAATGCAGTAAGCAATTGATTTATTGCCCAATCCAACTTTTTTACCGGAATATTAAGCTTACTCTGCCCAGTGCAGAGGCTGTGCCTGCATGGCGAGCTAATGTTATAAATGCTCCGGCGAAAAAGTTACACTGAACACCTCTTGATCTAAATTTTCCTCAAAAATATAGCCTAAATACTTATTGCCCTTGTAAGCAGTGTACCGGAAAAAAGTTTCCGGCGCATTTTTGAGACAAAAAAAAGGAAAAATTCGAAAATACCATGGAAATGATTGACGAAGAACATTATTATTATTCCTAACACGTCGCTCAACTTCTCGAAGAGATGAAGAAATTAAACTTAAACGCAGAAGATTTCAAAACTAAACCCACAATAAACTCTCGCTGCCAGTTTTAATGTATCTGTGATACCTTAAATTCCTCAGAATACCTCAGAAGAATGCTACTCGATTAAATGAATTCAATTACTCCAGCTCATCATACTATCTTTGGAAAAAGTTGTATTACCAAAAAAAATTGTTAGGTAAAATTTGTTTGCGCAAACATTTGTGTAATTTCATCATTTGTGTAATATTTGTTTTCATATATATTCTCACTCAAACAGAAGGACACTTTCAGGAAGCGTTGAGTCTCTTATGAAAACGTAATGGCTTTAGAGAGATTTACATCGCAGACGCTGACTGCCTTCATCGGATAAAATGCTTTGTTTCGCACGCTAAAAGAGGGTTCATGAGTTAAGATTCAACCAACTCTTCCCTGTGCAGTCGTAATTAGTACGTGACTTTATCAGAAATCATTAGCATTTTGGTTTTATCAAAAATGTTATAGTATCTTGATTCCAAGCGCGCGTAAAATTGAAGTTTGTGACGTTAACGGTTATTCGAAGACGTATGAAGAAAGTAAACGAAGATTTACATCTTGAATACATTTTTCAGTTTCGCAAACATTGTACGATAAAGCTTGAAGGATGAAAGCTCTAAAGTCGCTTGATTTTAACACCGGTAACTTAGCCCGAGCACGCACGACGATCGAGAGGGAGTTTGTACAAACTTAAGAGCATAATCTTAGTATTTTCTGTAAGAAAATTGGCGAAGACCTGAAAGCAGAACTGCGTCAATAGCCATGCATAAGATCACTGGTAGTACCACGTATGGAATTTTTTTCAAAAAAATTTTTCACAATAATTGTATGTTGTTTTTCTATCACCAATGACGCCAAAACAGCAAATCATTATTTGAAAAAATATATATTTTCCTCTTCAGGAAAACAACTGGACGTTGAAGGGTTAACATAACTGAACAACGTCAAGTGGCGACGCCCAAACTTCAAAGTTTGTCGCCATTATAGCTCGTGTAGGGTGATCACAGCTCTCTTCGAAGCGGGTAAATAATGAGCTTAAACGAACAACGTCGATATTTTAAGCATGGTGATGCTGGTACGTGTTGTTCCTTGACACAGGGAGATGTCCTGGTATTACCAGCAATTTCCAGTTAAATTACCTGCTTAAACGTGCGCTTTAAATCCTCAGACGTCAGAATTTTTCTTCTTACAAGCGCTCTTACGACCATCGACATCAGAGTGTGTACCGGTCTACCACTCCATATTGGACTTCTAAAAAATACATTTGGGTACAAATTACAAGAAATAAAACGAATAAGCATTGTCCCTATGTGTGCCTTGTTCCACGTGGGTCAGTTAAAGGAAAACCACAATTGTTAACCAAGCGCACAAATTATTATCATTAGAAAATGCGATTTAGGATTCAGTTTGTAGGCCCAAATTATGAGAAAGGTAACTGAAGTTCACGGCCTCTTTTAAAAGCCTAAGTTTATAAACGCGTTCTATCAATCAATTATACTGCACGAAACCACTACGCATAGCACAATAAATTACGCATTCCATGATCATGTCACACCAATAAATGACGAACACAGTGCGTCTGTTGACTAAAAACGTACAATCAACATCAAAAAACCTTCTAACTTGCGCCTGCATGAGCTCCGTGCTGTGAATGTTGCCCTGCAATCTCGTTTGATCAGAAGATTTAAGGACACGAAACTTTGCGGTCGAACTGGATTCCCTTGCAATTTCATTTGATCAAAGGATTTTAGGTTACGCTAAGCTGTGATGTAACCGTCTAGTGCATGTAGGAAGGTGGTCAGTAGATTTCAAGGAACATTTAAACTCGAGGAACATTTGAATTCAGGACAATGTAACCTACGGACCACCATTCTACATTCACTAAACAGTTGCATCACAGCATAGCGTGCACTAAAATCTTTTGATCAAATGCGATTGCTGTGGAATCCTGTTCGACCGCAAAGTGTCGGATTCAAAAAAATCGTTCGATTAAATGAGATGGTACGATTGCAATGGAACATTTGGGCTCAGTGAATGTGACCTTTGCCCCTCAGATCCTGCAGTGAAGTGGCAGCAGGCTTAGCAATGTGCAGCGGAGTGAAGATGAGCGAAGCCTGCAGCAACACCAAACTTCCTCCATCAAGCACTCCGTCTCCCCAGTCTCAACCCCAGCAAAAATCCCCAAGTCACCCCTTCGAATGGGACATCAACGATTCCAACGTGCCAAAGGTACTTAGTACTCATCGTCGCTATCACATAAGCGTTGCATTTTCGTGTATCTAAAATCAACTCGTTTATTGAACTCACAAACTCCTGTTTTGTTAAGAGCAGTGGTAGGAATGGGTTTCTTCAGGGTTATAGATCTGAAAATTTGATTTCTGTAATAATTCTATTGTGTAGGAATAAAACAATATCATTAGTAAGGCATTAAAGGAAAAAGTACAGAAAGTTGTGAGAATAAGTTTACTCCTACACAAGTAAGTGTGTTCTTGGTTAAATTAGATAATTTTACACCGATACAATGCAGAAATTACAAAAGCTAATAAGAACGAAGCTTTGAGTCTCCGGATTGGAACGTCTCCATCACATTCATGCATTTTAACATTACCCTAGAATATTAAATCTTAGATACTTGATGTAATCCAGGAACAGAGTATAAAATCTCACAACAATGGGACAAGCTACAGAACCTTGACAAATTTCAAAGCCAGAGCACTGTTAAAGACAAATGCTCTATTAAGGCGGACTTCCTCGAAAGTTCGCATTTCAGAATATTTCAGAATAACCCTCAGTGTAAATTTTGGCTCTGCGCGGCGATTTTCTCAGTTGGGTAAAGGGAAAAACTCGATCACAATACCCCACTCTACCCAGGTGTCTGAAATGGGTACAGCTTGACCGGGGGTCACTGTCATGTCGTCCTGATGTTAGTCAAAAGACCTTTGAAAAACTAATGTACAATGTGATTTGTATCAGGCTTGATTGATTGAATGAAAGGATTCTTTGAAGCAGTAGTCTCCGAACTGCCGCCCGTGGGTCAAATCCAATACTCAATAGTCATCCAATACTGAATAGTAAGTAGTAGAGCAAGCGTATGCTTGCTCAAGGTGCGTACTCAGCCACTACTCAGCAAAATATAGATGATGGCAGAAAATTTAAAACGGTTTTTGCCCTTAGAACTTGCTGGAGTAATCAGTATGGCTTTGAGGCAGGAAAGCTTGGATATTCTTGCTGACAAGCATTTGGTGTGCGGTGGGCAGGTGAGCCAATACGACAGGTTCAGCGAGTGGTCAGACGGTCACAGCAGGCACGTGTACGCGCCAGGGCTGGAAGAGGCACGCAAGCACGCGTCAGGCTGGGCTATGCGCAACACCAACAACCACAACGTCAACATCCTCAAGAAGTCCTGCCTCGGGGTCGTGCTATGCAACCTCCGCTGCACTACTGAAGCTGGCGCTAAGGTCAGGCATTGCCACAACATCCAGTCGAGAACGTTGTGAAATGATTTCTACTTTTTTGGACTATCAAAAAATTCATTGTCTTTAGAACCGCTTGTATTTCGAGAATTTGTTTGATCTAAAATGTGAATGTTTTGAAGGTGCAACAATTATTTTCGAGCATTGTAGGGCAACATACTACAGCTGGTAGATGACTATGTAGTTAAAATTCAGGAGATGTATATTTTCTGAAGAAATATGTCAGCATGTGTGCTACACTATCTACTGCACCCATGTCCAACTAGATATTGCATCAACTCACAAGTCATTTATCACGTACGGCAACATTCTACTTATTATTAATATGTACACAACGCCAATTTCACTCAACAATGCATCTATTTATGAGCAACATTTTAGTAGTTGCTCATGCAGCAATTAGGTAGTTTCTACTACGTCTACAACGCCAATTTCAATCAACATTGCATTCATTTATGAGCAACATTCCAGTGGTCGCAGCGACATCCTAGCAATTCCTACTACGCTCCCAACGGCAAGTTCCCTAAACACTGCATCCACTCACGGTCATCGCGCAAGAACACTCCTCCTGTGACCACTACACGTACAAAACCAAGTCTCTCTAAATCGCACCCAATGATGACGAATGTGACACACGCCTCACGCAGGTGACGCTCAGGCCGGCGATCTGCGACAAGGCGCGCAAGAAGCAGCAGGGGCGGCCGTGCCCCAACAAGCAGTGCGGGGGCCGCCTGGAGTTGATGCCCTGCAGGGGGCACTGCGGCTACCCTGTCACGCATTTCTGGAGGCACACCGAGCACGCTATCTTCTTCCAGGTAACAAGACAGAAGCATGCTGACAATTTAACAGTGTGTCTAAAGTACAGTATTTCGTAGAATAATGCTGTAGGCTAAAATGATTCCGAGGTGTCATTGGGTAGTTATGAATACAGGTGCGTGTTTGATGTTGATTTGATTCCGGAAGGTGCAGTCCAAGATTGTATTAAAAATCTTTAGAATTCCCACATCCACACTATTCTCACAGAGCAGTGTTGAATTGCACTAAAACTTTGGATTGAAAACGCCATTCAATTCATTTGTAGTACCAAAATCCTCAGCAATGTGGGCACTGAACTTTCAAATTCCCTAAAATCATTGCACAAATACATCCAAGTACGATGATTTCCTGAGAGCTAAAGTACGATGAATTCTTCCATAACATTCTTCTCCTTCATTAATTAATACCCTGTTGAACACACACATTGACACCACAAACAACTCAAAACTTGACACATCATAACAAGCACCAAGAACGCAACACCTTATTGAACACGCGCATTGACACCACTAACAACCCAACACATCATACAAACACCAGCATGTTCACCGCACCACAAGCAGCACCAGAACAATAACGACGTCGGTGTGCAGGCGAAAGGCGTGCACGACCACCCCCGGCCCGAAGCGAAGAGCACGGCCGAGGCCCGCAAGTCTGTGGCCGGCAAGCAGACACACTCAGCTCGGCGCACGGCACCCAGGGGTGTGGAGCATAAGGTCAGTCTCTTATATCTGAGGTAGCACTGTCAAACTATTAAAGTCGTTGTAGCGGTAACGCCAGCCGCGTAAGTTTATCTTGCAGCTTGGCAAAGTCTTTTTTTTTTTGCCCGAAATATCAAATTTTTTTTAAAAAAACGCTCGAACTTGAGAGTTGAACACCGTCTGAACACCGCTGGCGGCTGAACTCCTACAACGACGTAAATCCGTCTGGAATACAAATGTTGCAAGCTTTATCATATTTACGTGTATTTTAACGTAACCCTGGCTTTCGCAGCTTTAATTGAGTTAAGACACAGTGTACAGCGAATAGCTGAGCTCTAGAAACTGTGAGCTACAAGCAGTTTAATGCGAAGCTTGTAAAACTCTTCAACGATTGAGTGGAGTTAAATTCTGGAAATAAATGAAAAAACTGCATCGAATAGACTTTAAAAAAAATACAGAGTTCTTCATTTTTCGTTTTTCGATGGACAACAGCTGGATTTTGACTCGTGATGAACATGTAATTTCTTGCATGATATTTTGTTAGAATCTAGCTCACATGGATATGTGAGCGGAGATATTTTCGCGAGTCCAGCGGTAGGTAAGTGGTATTCGTTTATTTATTAAGTTATTCAGAGATGAAAAGTTACAAACTAACCAATTAATCACACAAACAAATTATTTTACACGCAGATGACATATAACTTTAACAAAAGATTATACTTTACGCAAATCTTGTGCTCACTCTGGATTTGATGAAAAACTGGATGATTTTGCAAGGCATCGAGTAACACCAAATCATTATAAGGCAATTACTTTTCTGTACTCGATATCAAAGCGCTTTATGTGTTCTCCATCTTTAAAAAACTACCCTTTGAAAACTGTTGGACCAAGCGCCATGCATGAAACTGAAACGGAAATATTTTAACAGCCACTACGCTGGACGTCAGCGATGATATCGGGCAATTGCACTCAGTTTTCAATCTCGATCAACTTTCAATTTCGGTCAACTTTCAATTTCGGTCAACTTTCAATTTCGGTCAACTTTCAATTTCGGTCAACTTTCAATTTCGGTCAACTTTCAATTTCGGTCAACTTTCAACATCGGCCAAATTTCAACTTCGGCCAACTTCCAACTTCGTTCATAGAAGAACACTTTGATGTCCTGCAACAATAAGCTTTCATTTCGGTGTTCTTTCAATTTCAGTCAACAGCGTTCGTAAAAGAACTTAATGACATGGTACTAAAATTAAGTGCAAAATAATTGATGAGCCTTTCTGGGCACTAAAAGATGGTCAGGAGGAAATTTCAAATGAAAATAAATAGTCAGTGATAGACGAGTTTTAGTGCACTGCCAGGAAAAGGAGCGTTTCCGGCACTCACCCATCATCACTCGAATACAAAGCGTGGAAAAAAATTTGAAAATTTTGCTCTCGCAGAGATATTCATTCATTGCTGTTTCTGTGAGACTTTCAGTTTCAATATTTCGTGAAAACTTTGTTCTTGGCTAATCATGGTAATTAGGAACCAACAATATTCTTTTTCATTAGAAGGACCGTTTACTCGTTCCCCTACGAAAGATTGCTCTTAATGTGACAAATTTAGAAATTTCTAAACCGAATTCGAATATTACTCAATACCAATCAACGCATCTTTTGTTGAAATATATTACGTGAATAAGAACTTATCACATGTATGAAAAAAAGGGAATAGAATACTACCCAATCAACAGTTCCGCAGCAGACGTATTTCGAAAGTGATTCCTAAAAGTAAAGCCTAAAGCAAAATATGTAGATCTTTCCAGTCGCACAATGCATCTCAATCATCACCGCAGTACACTGCTCTTGACTCTTTAATTTTGCCTCTGCATCCAATGTATTGGATGCCATAAGCCACTCACGACCGGCATGAACCTGTTGGTGCACGTAAAGCAAATTCCATGGAAGTGTAACGTCAATAAGCGATAATTCTAGGCGTCACCTCACAATAGAATTTTATTTCACTCGACTATCAACACGACAAAAACTCGGACGGCGCCCCTCATGTACTTGCGCTGAACAAAAGCACTTGGGATGCTCAGTAACAATGAAAATCCGAGTACATTCCAGCCTAAGTTCTCCAGTGGAAAACCCTTGCTATCGTCAAGGATCTCTTCACAAGCTCTAATGGACGCCATTATATTTTTATTGATACATTTAACGCAGCTTAGTGCAGCAAATATTTCTGTCTAATTGACGAAGCACCGTGAGGTCGGGTGGGCAATTCTAATAAACGTCGTTAAGCTTCCTCGTTGGTCTCTAAAACTATGTTATTAAAAAAAATTTGCTACTCAAGGTAACGTTGACCACTTTAATTGATGATACGAAAGTTTTTCTCTGTTGTGAGTTGTCTCAAAATTCAACGTATAAAAAAAGTAATTCAGAATGACTCGTAAAGACATTTGAACAACTGAGAAATTTATACATAGTTTTTCCGTTCTGTCATGGGATATCTATCACAGGCGCACTTGCTTTGAACAACGCCAGTTTTTTCTCTCGTCTTAGCGGTTTAAAAAATTGCAATTTGTTCATCAGAGGGGACGAAGTGTGAAGCATTACTGTCATTATCGGTGTGAGAAGAACGAGGAAGATACCAATTGTGTGTATTGAGGAAACGAGAATTAGATCAGATTAGATTGCATCAGATTAGAATAGATTATCAGTTAGTTTAAGCTTCCCTAACTACAACAAAGGCGTTCCGAAAAGAGAGATCATGGAAACACTATTCAGTATGGATATTAGGGAACGGGAAATCTATGCACAGAACAAGTGTCCACACTTGCCAATTCGATGCTGCACGATTACGAGTTTTTCAAATAAGATAACAGTTGATAAAGAGATTTACAGATGCTGGAAAAATATCAGCACACCAAAATAAGATGGAATGAAACAAAGAAAAAGCCAATTTCGATAAGAGTGAAGGTCGCGGCTAAAGAAACCAATTCAAGCTAAGGACCTTAAGCCATGCTCATTGGGGAACAGCGGCGGTATGGGCGCAGCGGCGGCATGGGCGCAGCGGCGGCATGGGCGCAGCGGCGGCATGGGCGCAGCGGCGGCATGGGCGCAGCGGCGGCATGGGCGCAGCGGCGGCATGGGCGCAGCGGCGGCATGGGCGCAGCGGCGGCATGGGCGCAGCAGCGGCATGGGCGCAGCGGCGGCATGGGCGCAGCGGCGGCATGGGCGCAGCGGCGGCATGGGCGCAGCGGCGGCATGGGCGCAGCGGCGGTATGGGCGCAGTGGCGGCATGGGCGCAGTGGCGGCATGGGCGCAGCGGCGGCATGGGCGCGGCGGCGGTATGGGCGCAGCGGCAGTATGGGCGCAGCGGCGGTGTGGGCGCAGCGGCGGTGTGGGCGCAGCACAAGACAACAACGATAACGAGTTACAGGAATGCAGCAGAGGGCATAGGGTCCGAGTGAGGGTTCAATGAGAGGGTAGCTGAGGTACATCATAGGTAGGGAGGGAGACTTGATGGCTGCTTGATGTTGCTGTGGCTCGCAATGACAGAACAAGAATCTCAGGAATGCGATTGTGTTCCTTTAACCCTTGAATCGTGATGGGTTAAACTAAAGTTAAATATTTAACTCAAATTTAGAGTCAATTGTACCAAGAAATTTTAAAATTGCAAACATTAACTGGATCGCGCCTCTATTGGGTTTCCATTTAGTATTTATGAAAATTGAGTTTGTGACTTCGTGTCGGTCAGCAGCTTGTTGAAAATCCTCTCCGTGGTCACCGGTGGCGTAGGTTGCTGTCAAAATGTTAAATATGATATCAAGGAGTAGGATGAAGCAGTTGAGAGAGATAACACATCTCACGTAAAATAAGGTTTGAAATTGTTGTGGGATATGGATCTGAAGGAAAAAAATGGGCTATTGATGAAAGAGAGTGAAGATAAAGTAAAATGCATCTGACTGAAAATTTATTATGAGACTACTAGATTAGATTATAAGTAAGGTTAAGCCTCGTTGACCATTAGAAAGATGTTCTCAAAAGAGGAAGAAGAGACATTAGAGAAATTATAGTTCAAGCCTTCCTAATGACAACAAAGGTGTTTCAAAGAGATCAAGGAGGAAGGCCCCATTTGGTATAGAATTGAGGGAACGGGAATTCTATTCGCAAGGGATGTCTCCACACTCTGAGCATAGAAACATCAATATTGAAAGAAGGCAGAAGTTGAAGAAGAAGGTAATAAGTGCAGAAAAATACAACAGTGAACCCGAAAAAGATAATGCGAAACGAAGCAATAAAATAATCTATTTGAACAAAACGAATCCCAACCTAACCATCAGTTCGGGACATCACAACTTCCCCTTAGAAGTTCCATGCATAAAATAGTAGAATCTTCCCAAGAGTAGATTCATTACGAGTGAGACAAGTAATTAAATAGTTCAAATGTGGGCTCTTTGCCTTGTTGTTAACGGAAAGACGCCACATTGCTGTTGCAACTCATAGTGACAATTTTTGATACATAAAAGCATCAATGTAATTTCAATATTTTTCCTCAGAGCACATGCAATACATACAAACCAACGATTGAAGAAAAATTACATTAGATGTTAGTTTAAGCTTCCCTGACGGCAACAAAGGCGTTTCAAAGAGAGGAAGAAGGAGAACACGTTTAATTTGGAGATAAGAGAACGCGGAATCTATGCACAAAGAACATCGATTTGTAAGTTGAGAAAGAAGTTCATGAAACAAGATAAAAGTTGAAGAAAAAAGTAATAGGTGCTGAAAATCATGACAGAAGTAAACAGAAAAAATGTGGTCCTTTTAACTGAACTTGCTTCTATTTACGCTGGTCCGACTGAAGAAAAGACAGCAAGAGCAGACCGCGCAAAATAGAAAACCTCTAGACCAATACTACATAGAATGATCTCACGTCTTGCTTTACGCCTGAACCTGTCATGAAGGCGAATGAAGCGTATAGGATTAGCGCATCGCGACGAAGCACGGTCAAATATCACGACAAATGCACAAATGGACAGCCAAGCAAACACAAGACACAATCTGGCGAGTCAATCTAGCAGTGGGTAGCAATCAGATTACGGGCACATTGTGGAGCGTACGAGCGGCAGCGAAGAGAAGAATAACTCTGATGCAGCTCAACATCAAGTGGGCCCTCTGAAAAATGTTAACGCGCTCATTGTTGGTCGAGTGGTCCGAGTGTGAGAAACTGTGACCAGCAGGCTGGCAGAGAGAGAGTCCTCCGCGAGGAATACTTTTCAGTTGAAATACTATTTTATTGAGGGTCGGGAGGAATGCGTGTCAGAAAGTAACAATGTTTGACGTTAAAATTCTGAATGCTGGGTGTCAGTGTGTCACGGGGTGTCGGAGATATATGGGCTATTTTTTGATTGCTGAAAATCGTTGATTATTTAGACATTTTTGAATGTTTGCAGGCTAGATGTGCGCTTGATGACATTTTGTGCTGGTCATAACAAATTGTCTTCACTAGATAATATCATATCAGTGATGCGGTAAGCCATACCGAAATAAGTGATAACCGCCTGTCATGCTCGAGTTTTGAAACGTAAATAAATTTTAGTAAACATCAGTTGTAATTTCCTTTCAGAACAGATGAGACAACATCAAAAAGCAAGAATATTCTGTAACGTTATAGCATCCCTCGTGAGATGCTATGAATGAGTAGAATGTAGTACATTATAGAATTGAATGTAAAATAGAGGCTAGAATTTAATGTAGAATTGAATATAGAATGAAACCGAACGTAGAATACGATACAAAGTAGAGTAGAAAATAGAATTGAATGCAGTGTAGAGCCGAATGTAGAATAGGATACAAGATAGAGTAGAAAATTGATTCGAATACAGCATAGAACGTAATGTAGAATAGGATAGAAGGAATGGGATAGAATAAAATTAGAACCAGCATCATGGTTGGTTTATTCTTGCAATGATGCTCAAGTGGTACGACGTCAAACATACGAGTACACCTATCACGCTCAAGCACCATAGTAAGGATAGCAAAATTATTACACTATAACTGGATTTGCATTCTTAGCATGTAATATTGTTATGATTATAATTTATCGTGATGCCCACGAAGGGCAGCAAACACTAAGGCGTATGAATTGGTTAAAAAACCGAAAAGGACAATTTTATACTTCAATCTGAAGCAAATAATTGCCGGGAGATTCTTAATGAGGGAAAAACCTCACTGTGCAATGATTCGGTGTGTAACCACACATACGTAAATGAAATGAGCTGTCCATCCAGTTACAAAATGTAACCAGCATTGATTACCGCACCTCGCAAAC
>JACJUY010006783.1:14721-24947 GCA_014220935.1 Platorchestia sp. MABIK
GCGAATAGAAAAATGGATGCATTACATTAATTGGTTTAACGACGGGCTATGAGTTATAAACACTGGATATAAATTCAAATCATTCTTCACGTATGTGAGAGAATGAACGAAAAATAGATGGTATCAATTTTATAGATAAAATTGAAGAGAACTGAAAATGAAAAGGATTTGCAAATAACGATAACAATTGAGTAAAAATAAGAACTCAGTATTTCCCTAGTTTAGATTTATAAGGTTCAACTCTTGATGTGATAACGTTCTTGGAAAAATTATACGCGAACGTGATGAATATAACAAAAGTAGTGATAGAGTGTCTCGGTGTAAAGACCAAATGGATGGAGCGAGTTGCGGTCCATTCTCACTCGCATTTTTGACGTCCGTGGTAAATGAATAAAACCCGTGCCTTGTCACTTAAATTATGTGGAGAAAATGCGTTCCCGCATAAAAAATTGTTTATAAGAAAAATGTCTAATGCCCTTCTCTTCGACGAAGAAAGAAAAAAAAAAATCACGATTAAAGAGGGGAAAACCATTGAACTGTACGGACTGGAAGTTATTACGAGTCGAACAATTAGCCTTAAAAAATAACGTGGATCTCTCGAATAGTGTAAGTTATTTCACGCGGCTAGTATTATTTACTTGTGAAATTCCATCAAATGAGCTAGTTTGTTCAAATTATGAATAGGAATTTGTATTTATAGTGAAGGAAAATCAAATATCTTAAGTTGCAAGTTGATCCATCAGTGTCCCGTGAATGCAAACCGCTTCCCGAGCGTACAAAAAAAAAAATTGTTAGAGAATGTTAGGAAAATGTGTCACCTCTTATCGCAAATCTGTTCCTTGGCCTGAAAAGTGCAGTTGATTATGAAACCATAATTAGGTTCATGTCACCTACGTGGAGATTTTTTAAAGCCATTTGTTATTCATAAGTAATATTAATTTATTACGGTGTCTCTATTTTATCCCAAGTATTCATGTCCGTCTGTTGTTAATGAGAATACTGAGAGGATGAAAACGTTGTTGCTCTGAAACTGTAACTTAATTTTCATGAAAATCATGCTATAAGATTTTAAGTTAATTCACTTTTACGTTCCCTAAGTCATTATAATTTATATCTTAATTATTTCATTCCACTATTATGAGCAATAAAGCCGTAAGTTCAATGTACCAGAGCGACTATCATTTGCGTTATTGCTAATTTTGGTCCTATTTTCTGTTCTTATGTTTTTATATATCAGTTTTGATCAATGAAAACNAATTATGCAAGATATGGGCTGTCTTGCACGGGACTTTAGTAAGGAGCAAGGCTGGATTTGCGACAAACAAAAGTAGTGATAGAGTGTCTCGGTGTAAAGACCAATGGATGGAGCGAGTTGCGGTCCATTCTCACTCGCATTTTTGACGTCCGTGGTAAATGAAGAAAACCCGTGCCTTGTCACTTAAATTATGTGGAGAAAATGCGTTCCCGCATAAAAAATTGTTTATAAGAAAAATGTCTAATGCCCTTCTCTTCGACGAAGAAAGCAAAAAAAAAATCACGATTAAAGAGGGGAAAACCATTGAACTGTACGGACTGGAAGTTATTACGAGTCGAACAATTAGCCTTAAAAAATAACGTGGATCTCTCGAATAGTGTAGGTTATTTCACGCGGCTAGTATTATTTACTTGTGAAATTCCATTAAATGAGCTATTTTGTTCAAATTATGAATAGGAATTTGTATTTATAGTGAAGGAAAAGCAAATATCTTAAGTTGCAAGTTGATCCATCAGTGTCCCGTGAATGCAAACCGCTTCCCGAGCGTACAAAAAAAAAAAATTGTTAGAGAATGTAAGGAAAATGTGTCACGTCTTATCGCAAATCTGTTCCTCAGCCTGAAAAGTGCAGTTGATTATGAAACCATAATTAGGTTCATGTCACCTACGTGGAGGTTTTTTAAAGCCATTTGTTATTCATAAGTAATATTAATTTATTACGGTGTCTCTATTTTATCCCATGTTGTCATGTCCGTCTGTTGTTAATGAGAATACTGAGAGGATGAAAACGTTGTTGCTCTGAAACTGTAACTTAATTTTCATGAAAATCATGCTATAAGATTTTAATTTAACTCACTTTTACGTTCCCTAAGTCATTATAATTTATATCTTAATTATTTCATTCCACTATTATGAGCAATAAAGCCGTAAGTTCAATGTACCAGAGCGACTATCAATTGCATTATTGCTAATTTTGGTCCTATTTTCTGTTCTTATGTTTTTATATATCAGTTTTGATCAATGAAAACTAAATTCCAGTCGTGATGATTAATGCTCTGAGAATATTTAGCACTGAACCTTTAATCCTGTTCAGCCCAGTGTAAACTGAACCTGTTTTTTTTTCTATCTGAGTAAAAAAGCATTAGATATCGTCAGTGCTCTACTTGGTCCACCATTCCATGGGCTCGAATGCAAGCAAAAATGTTATAACTTCTCTACTTGGGGGCTTGTTCCACACTGACGTAAACATGCTCGCTGTACCGAATACAGGATTTAGAGCATAAGAACATAAAACGATCTTTAGAAAATAGGAAAGATGGCAATCAAAAATCGAACGAATTTTTTGCCAACCCAATAGATATTAACTAAAATCTTTTCATTGTACGCAGGAAAAGGGCATGATATTTGCAGCAGAGTACACATTAATAAATATTTCTTGTTTCAGAAGTTGAAATGTATGAATTTGGAACTAAAGACCCCACTGTAGCTCAATTTGTAAGGCTGATCTTTCAGAGATGTAAAACATATTCGGTTTTTATGACATAAGAAATATCAAGTCGACTACATTATAGCCTTTTCATTTTCGCGCACGTCTCGATGGGTGAAATAGGAACAGTTCAAGTGGAAACCTTCTAAAAATTTCAGAATTTCTGAATAATGATTGACGGTGAAGTGATGGTTGGTTATTGTAAGTCTCATTTATCAGCGAGTTACCGGCCGGGCGTAGAGGACGAGTGATCGTGCCCTCATCGCTAGACGAACGAGTTTTTTGGATGTGACGTGTTGTCGACCACTGGCATTGTAGTGACTTGAACTGAGTTGAAGTAGGCAGCGCTATTGTGAGTGAACTTGTACACACAAACCCATCTTCTTCATCACACAACTTAGCGTTAAGAGCCAAATCAAGTGAACGGATGCTGCAAGAAAACCCATGGCAATTCGGGACCAGCAATACTACGATGTTTATAAGCACGAATAATTCGAACAGCGAGAGACGCTTAGACGTGTTTGAGTTTCATGATTTGAGGCATCTAAATAAATGATGAGAACCGCCAAAAAAGATTAGTCATATATTTTTATTTTCTCATGTTTTCAATCGAAAAAATTTAGCTTAGATCAGGATTTGCTTTAGGTTTGGTGGCTCAGCGCCAAATTGCGAAGTAAATGTAAACGCAGAGATATCGAAGGCTGCTTATTTCAATAACGATCGGACTCGTAATGATCCGAGAGATAGCTGATAAGGTTCCGAAAAGATATACCTGTCATGACTGGTAGGGAGGTTGTGACTCTTCACAAAAAAGAAAGAACTACCTGCGTGAATCCTCCACCAGGTCCACCCGCACAACCTCAGGACACATGTCCCCAACAGACCTACAGTTCACATTCGCTGCAACTGCACATCAATCGCATACATCATCTCAGGTTGTAGCCTTTTTAACCCATAAGGAAATAAATACTCATCCTGCACACATCTTGAGCCAAATTTTTTTCAGCTCTTGCAGGCACATTAGAACAAGCTCTCAGGATAAAAGTTAGCCACGCATCAAATTTGAGCGCTTCAGGATTTGTCCACTTGACTTCGCCTCACGCCTGGAGTTCATGACGTCTCGTTTCGTCTACACCACAGCAATGCAAAAGAAACCACCACAAAATTTGTTTGGTCAATATTTACACCATTGTCTATTTTTCAATAAATGAAAAATGTCAAAAACAGTCTTCTCGTGAAACGTGCTTATTACATTGACGGCCCGTCCTGATGAATTGTCTGGTTGACCAAAAATTACTAAAAAAAAACCTTCATTTTTTGGTACGTTTACCTTACTGAGCATTAGAACACCAAGGAACGTAGACAATGCACTTCATCGCCGTAACGTCAGACACGAGTATCACAACACTTGTTACACCACAATGAGCCAGAGGGAAACGTGAAAAATCAATAATTCAATAACTGCGTCAGATAAATATTCAATTTATAATATTTACCAATCCCGTGCTTTAGGGTAAAATAGGAATCTAAGATTTTTTGGAACAACTTGAACAGTAAACAAGTAAGGCTCTATTTAGAGCCACTCTGAGAGCAGCACTGTACAGCGCAGCAGAGAGGCTGCAAGTGAATTACCCAACATTCAACGCTCTGACTCACAATGGGCAGACAAAGGTCTCCGTGAACAATGGAATCAGCACGGTTCCACAACTTTCAGAGCACAAAACGAAAACGCTTAATTGCTCAACAAATTATACACGAGACTTGAGACAGTTACAGGGAAGTTCAAAGTACCATATTATGGCAGGCACATTTTCGCAATCTACTCAACAAAACGTACAAACACTAAATCAACAGGTATTGAAAATTTAATAAATCGCTTGATTAAACAGTATCGGTTTCAATTGAGGAAAAAGCGAAGCAGTCAGCACGAGATTTATAAATTGGTATTGCAAGAAGTTAACCAAACCACAAAGGTAAACCAACAAACATTGCTCTGACAAGTGAGTAAGTAAAGTAAGGCAAATTGCTAGAGCTTCGCAGACTAAGTACATATCGCGTTGAAAGTCACAAAGATTGATATTTGTATTCATTGTTTTCATTTCTCACGGAGTACTTCACTCCAACATAGTACAGAGTCACAATGAGCCCGCTCACGCTAAGCACAGTATCGGTCTCACATCACAAAGAGAGACAGTGCATCAAAAAGAGCCTCGGAAGGCACCACCAGATTAGAAGTCTACTGCAGACCTGCAGCACGGTTCCAAGCTCCACATCTCTGAGAGGGCACGACTCAATTCAAGAAAGGTGGTGCGCCAACTCAAGGTGCCATGCTTCGCCGGGGCTTCACAAGCTGCGTCGGGTGAGCGAGGGCCGCCAGCGCACGCTGGTTGCCACACGAGTTCCTCACTGCATAGCCCTACACAAATGTCCTCCTGCTACACTTGCTGCTGCTGAAGGAACGCTCGCACCAGGCTAATTGCACAATACAATAATTAATAGAAGCCTTCCAGCCCTTCATGTCAAGCGGCAATATAAATCAATTTTAAATAACAATTACAATTATTACCATTATCACTATTACTATTCAAGCAAGTAGCGCAATTGGTATAAGTACATGAGTCATGATATTTAAAAAATTACAATTACGGTTTTTATTACAAACACATGGGTATTAAATACAAAGCATAAAATATTTCTTAGAGAAACATTTTAGAGAAACTCGCTTAACAACCGTCCTCATGAGGTTGGTTGGTTACAAAAATAAAGAGTGGAAGGGAAGACTTACCTCAAACACATACACAAAATAGAATCATTCATAATTTTGCCCCCAAAGTGAATTTGGTTTAGGAAACTAAAGCCAACGCGCCATGAGCAGCGCTGTTGTGTTAAGGTGATGCTTCCGGTTGCTGCTTCAGGGAATTCTATATAAACGGACACCAAGGCCATCATTCTCTAGTCCATGCAACCGCCTGTAGTCAGCCGTTGGCCTTCTCAAGGTCGCCAAGTATCAGGCCAGGACACTTCAGCTTCTCCGAGCCACTAACATCTCCGACTCCAGCGCCATAGAAGTCTGTTCGTCTCGGGCCTTGTAGGAGCATTTTGACTGGGAGCATCGAGTAGGTGCACCATGCTGAGCAGTCCCACAATGTTTTCAAATTTTTCAGTGTCGAGTACCACGCAGGTGAAGACTACATTTCTCGCAGATGTCAGACTCCTACTGTGGGCAACTTCACTACCGATTCAACCGCCGTCAGCGATCTCCACGTTTTGTTAGCGCAAGAGCTCGATTGTTTGAGTTAGTGAGTCAGAGTTATGGTAGCATCATTAACAGTCATACGTTCTCTGCTACCCTGAGGCTCATTTAAGAATTTTTCATATTAATCAGGAATGAAATTGCCAGAAATTTTTTGTGGCCTCGTATTTCTTTGTGGCTACGCGTCAACAATACAATTTGTTGCTGTTTTGTGGTCTGCTAAAAAGCTTCCTCGAGGGCTTGCTCCCCGTAAATAACTAGTTCTTCAAATTTTTTCGATTGATCCTTACGTAAAGATTACATTGGCCAATAAAAAGTTAATTCCTGTTCTTTGTTTGCCCTCCATTAGCAGTACCAGTGGGTGGGTTAACCTAACCTCTCAACCACGGTCCATCAGTTTGGGAATAATTTAAATATTAAAATTCTACCATTATTTAAGTTGAGAATACAAATTCAAGCGTTTCCAATTTCAGCACTAGCTGGCACGATTTATATTTTTTACAAAAATGTAATCCTGCAACAGACTCTGGCGACAAGTGTTGCTGATTTCGCAGCGTGAAGCTGTGGTTACCACTAAGCTCCTCAAGGCAAGCTGCCGAGAGTAGCTAACACTAGCATGCCCTCCTGAGTGCAGATCAGGAATCTGACATATCCCCCTGGAGTGCTAGAAGCCGAAGATAAGATGAAGGATATCTTCAGAAAGGTAATAAGTGATAAAACCATTTAACATACACCCCTTCACAACAAAAGAGTATCTGTAGAACGAAAACATTTTCAACGGAGAAAAGGAAGATCCACTAATTTCCCATTTTGATCTGCCTAATTATATAAGTTTGTGAGACCTAAACACACTTTATGACAAAGGCAGATTTAAATTATGACATGTATTTTATCAGAATCAAACCTAAACTCTATTAATTGTAATAAGCTTTTGGATTACTGGTCTGCATGAGATGGCAAGCCTAAAACTTTACAATACACTAAATTGAAGCGTAATCTTTTCACATCGAACAGTTTCATGCAACGTTGCTGTACAGCATTGACTTTGCTCAGAAGTGAAGCGTACATGTCTCACTAGCAATAGCTCGGTCCACACACTCAATCGCTGTCATCATCCATGACCATATCTTCCAAGCTGTGCAGGGACCGGTCAGTGCTGTCCAGCGGCGGGGCAAATCCAGCACTGGGAGACTCCAAGGCCTCAGGCTCGTTGATGGACAGCAAGCTTCCATCTCCGGTCACGTCTTTACAAGCCGGGTCACCGCTGTATTCCATTTCTAAAAAGGAACAATTCATTAGAACAATGTACATACCAATGATACTATGATGTAAAAGAAAAGTGTGTGGCGTAAAATTTTCACGAGATACATGTTACTAAACGTAGAAGTAAGAGAAAGTACCTCAAAAGCCAGAGAAGAATACTAAAACGCACAGTCAGTGAAAATATATTTTGTGGTTTTGCGAGTGCAAATGAGGATCACAATGTTCAACTTCTTCACATTTTCTCCCAAACAAATTCAAAAGAGAAACAAAATAAGCAAGTGTAAAGCACGAATACGCCATGAAACACGCATTTTTATCACTATCAACACCACACTAAATGTAAATTACCGCTCTTTACAAGTGATGAAATATACTCCTCATAGTTACGATTGCAGGAAAACACTTGTCTCTTGTGATCAGTTGTTTGCCCCCAAATATAATTTGCTCAGCTATACTTGCAGCAGTAGCCATAAACTAGCTATTTAAAATCTACAAGAAATAATTACGAGCCGCATCTGCAGATGACCGCAAAGAATTTCGTGATAATGGACCACAAAAATGTACCAGCACAAAATTTTGAAACTAATGTAACATTTGACAAGAGAAGTCCAGACAAAATTACTTCCTGTATCTGATCAACATTCTATGATGTGAAGACAAAAATATCCGATTTTGTTCTTGAAAAGAACACGACCTATTGCTCAAAACAACACGAAGGGAGGGATTAAAAAATACAAAAGCTGAGGTTTCCTGCTCTAGAGGTAGATTTAAAGGATGAAGGGTAGAGAGGTGTGAAGTAGGGTAGTGATAACATTATCATAAAATGGTGGCTCAAGAAGTTAGCAATCGTAAACAAAAAAGCGACACCTAGGACATGATAGAATATACGACTCACATGACAGATTTCAACATGCAACAACATGCTTCACAGGACAGTAGGGACACTGCTGAGCTCTCATCTTTGCTATATCATGGGTAAGTTGCCATGATACAAGGCTGGCAAAACAATCCAGGAGGTGAAATTGTGAGTTAGTTTGAACCTTCCTAACCACAATACAGGAGTTCCCAATAGAGGAAGGTTGAAGGCGCCATTTTATGGGGAATTAAGGGAATAGGAATTTATGCACAAGGTATCTCCCCACAACCTGCGCATAGACATAACAAGATTGAAAGAAGTTTATGAAACAAGATGAAAGTTGAAGTAGAGTAACAGGTACTGGAAAAGAGGACAGCAGTGAACCGAGCAAAAATGGTGGGCAACATAACAAAAACCAATTCTATTTCAACAAAAGCCAACCAAAACTTCAGCTCGGGACCTTACATCTTCTTTCTGGGAACGTTAATTATCATAGTGAGAATACTTGCATCCCCTTAAGAGGAAAATAATTCAGAAAATTTACATGAACAGAATTGACTCTCAGCAGCAACATTACTCAACTGACCATATGAAACCACCTGTGGTCCAATGCGGCCTTCAGACATTCAACGTTCAACCAACATAAAATAAAGAAGTGCTTACAAATAACGTGAATAGGAAGTGGTCAGTCTCACGGAAAAGAAGACACTTTGACACAGTCAAGAGCATAATCTGTTATATTCAAGTTTAACAAAATTACAAACACATCCATACTGCAAGAAAGCCACAAGATAACCGAGAGTTGGGGGAGAGCGCAGTCACCTGAGGCATGGGAGAGGGCAGCGAGAGACGAGGCAGGGTGGGGCAGGTCACACGGCCCAGGCTTCTCCTCCTCCACCACGGCGCCGCCCGGCGCACTCACCTCCACGCTCGAGGTCGGAGCCGCCACTTCGTCCGTGACTTCTGAAGCACAAATGCGGCAACATTCGTTACGCAGAGTATGGAGTTTACTCCACAATCCAGGTTTAGGCACATTACTGATGTTGAAAACTCGTGCATGTATATACTTTTCATACATTACCTACTCGATATCCTCAAATTGTCTAAGAGACTTCGGTATTAAATTAAAATTAGCTGAGCTATTTAAGATGAGACTTGCAAGTCCTTCTATAAAACGTCAAACCCATCTCTCACCTAACGAGAGACAACTAAAGGAAGCGAAAATGCCAATACAACAATACAAGTACGGATTGTCCCGCAATTGCCTGAAGATTATGCATTAGCGCTAGGACGCCCAATAACAAAAGATAACTTCAACTGCCACTGCAGGCAGAGCAGATATGCCGTGATGTTTAGAAGCGGGAGAAGTTAGGCATGTTGAGGTGATGGGGAATACAAAATTTCAAGTAACTTGATGCAAAGGCAATGCCGAATTCTGAGCTTTCAGTGCTTCAATGAAAACCAGAAATTACACGTTATTAAATGGCTCCTTTCGGATGTTTTTCCAACAAAAATGTTTAGTTTCAAACTAAATTCATGTCATAAAGTTTTGTGTTGACAGCAAAGTTCCCAAAGCTCAACCAGGCACAGAATCCAGACTTATATTGTGAAGTGTTGCTAAGCATGCAGGGAAAATTTGGAATTAATAGTCCCGCGCTTGCAGAACAAGGTTATAATATTGAAAGTTAGTTCAAATCTGCCTAACTACTACAAAGGTGTTCCAAAGAGAGAAAAATAGGGTATCATTTGGCATGGAGTTAAAAGAACGGGGAATCTGTGCACTAAGTGAGCTCCCACTTCCCTAAAGACAGTAAGAATGAAGATTATGAAATATGATGAAAGCTGAAGAACAAAGCAGCAGGTACTGAAAGACAGTGCAGTAAGCCGAGAAAAAGGTCTGAAACAAAACAAAAATCGCATAACTTTTCAACAATAGGAAGGCTTACCTAACCTTCAGCTTGGGACCTCACATTTTACCCTAGGTGATAAAACCTAGGTGGCTCTACCCTAGCACTATTTCCCATGGGTACAACAGTTGTCTTCCCCTTAGGGAAATTTTCCTGTGAGTATACATTGTTTGAACATCATGAAAAAATAATGGAACATCAAGATTA